>DWTT01002077.1:0-10513 GCA_018250895.1 Carterocephalus mandan | reverse complement strand
AATCGAAAAAGAAGCTGAGCTTGGAATCATTTTCATCAATTTGTACTGGTTAATGAACAAACTAAATAATTATAATAGCATTGAATTTTTGTATATATTGGTTATTTGATGCAACTTACCTTAATTGGTGACTAATCATACGACTCAAAATCATGACATTATTTTTGGTATTCTTACAAGGCTCAAATTATTTATCTAAGTTCAATTAAATACCTTACCAAAACTCTTAGTACATAGTAAAATTAAGTATGATAAGAAGTTATTAATACTTTAAATCTTGGCATAGTTCTTAACCAAGACAATGACATGCTCGACTGGAGATGGCTGAAACATTTTTCTCTTTATCTTTGATTCCAATCGAACTCGTTATGTCTATGACAAACGACTGACTTATTAACGCATCAGCTGAGAATTAATGTTTCACAGGTGTATGTAGGTGAAATTGTACGATTATCATATTTGTGTGTATGTTGTGTGAAAGTAATATACTCGTCCGGTGGTCGCGGCGCGCAACGGTTGCGCACCATTGCTTTGCGACTTCACTAGCGGTAAGGGGAGTTCCTTAAGTTATCGTCAAAAAATCGTGTTGGAACTCAGTTCGAAGCATCCTTGTACAAAGTAATTCGGAAGAAAATTAAGGTCAATAAAAACATATTGAAGAAATCATGCATATTTTTTTTGGATTCTGTAGATTTTTAATAAACATGTTAATTTAATTTTGCTCCATATGGGCAACTGCATTTTGTGATATGCAGGCAATCAAAAACGTATGCAATTTCTTGTGTCAAATTGCAAGTCAAAGGTGTAAATGTAAAATAATGTTACTGTGACTGAAACAGTGTTAATGCAATGACCACCTATTTCACTTAAATGTTCAGTTTCACACTAGTTACTTCCGTTTTTAAGAGATTTTAAATATTTTAATATTTAAACGTTTTGATTGACCGCACTCGCACCCTCCGAATATTTGTTGTTAGATATAGTGACTCCCTTACGAAAAGGGTGAAAAAAAGGAAAAAATACTTCACACAATGTTTACGCTTGGATGAAATATGAAGACGCGAGGTAAATATTTAAATGTTTAGCGCAATTTCCGGAACGCCTTTATGTGGATTCGATAAACAGTCATAATAAGCATGTACCGTGTTACGAGAAGCATGGCTCTTACGTAACATTGTGATCTGATTAGTGAAGTATAAGACTGCTGAAATTGAGGTCTTGGATTCGATTCTTACCTGATGAAAAGTGGGTGTAACACTGCCTACCCATTCGAGGCAATATAGGTCTGATGAATTGTTATGTATAAACATCTGCAGCATACTGACACATTCCAGTGAATGAGCACCTACCTAACATTAGACGACCCATAAAGGATCCTTTCCAATTAGCACTCGTAGAATGGGCTACAGGCTGCAATAGAGTACAAATGCTTTGAAACATCTTGTTAGCGAACAGGTGTGACACCAGGTGCAAGAGTTAGCTAATAGTGCATAATGATTCCATGCAATGCTAGCGGTGAGAACCTACCTGTAAGATCATTGAATGAGAGTCAGCAAATTGACGTAATACTTCCATATTGAACTTAGTAATTAGCTTTGAACGTTTTACCTACTAATTATACTCACTGCGATACAGACATAACACTTATATTTGAAACCTACTTACATATCAATTCATGAGCATGGAGTAGGTAATGAAAATCAGGCTAAAGCGTCAAAACTATTTAAAAGTGTTAATACTAATACTATTCGAAGCTACATATTATACGAAAGTAAACAAAAATGTGTTATAGGTACCATTCGACAATTGTGTAACCACGCGCTATTCTTATCAAAAAGTAATTTCCTCACGCACGCCAGTTTCCCCGTTGTTTCAACTGTCGATCGACCGGGCGGTGTCACCTGTCCGTTACCTCAGCGTAAAACCTTGGCAATCCTCATTGATTGTTACAAAGCATCCTATTACCAAAGCTTGCAACATCATACCTAGAATATAGTACATACAATTTTACTGGTGTGTGTCAGTGTGTTTCCGTGTACTGTGGCGCTGACTCAGCGGAAACACACCCTGAGACGCTAATAACATGGCTTTACGACCAAATGGCCGAATCCAAGGTGAGGTTTGAATATAAAAGGGGATATAAAAAAAGAATGCGCCGTTGCTCGGTTAGTAGGTAGGTACTGTTGGTTGTGAGCGTTCCGGTCGAGTAGGACTTGCGGAGGCCAAGGTTCGTCCCCGGTAGTCATTTTTTGTGTTTGTTCTCGGGATTTGTACGACTCGGAATTGATAGCTTACTTCTTGGTATGTGTTAGGTGGTAAGGAACTTGCAAATTGTCATCGGCAGCAACTTGACGCTGTTTTTTTAAGTACATAATTATGTATAATACTAGTTGTAGCTCTCGACTTCTAGCCCGCGTAGCTTAGCTTATGGCTTGTGGCACTCGGTTATTATGTAGCTTGTCTTGTATACCTATATATCTAGCCTATCTGTAGCTATACTTGTATACCTAGATAGCTTGTCTATCTATCCGATTCTATCCGTTCTTGTCAAATCCATCCAGACACTACTGTACATCGCTTCCAAGAGGCTTGACTTTTCTCGAAATTTTCAACAATTATCATCATATTAATTTCAACCAATTTACACAAAACCTTGATCGCTTACAGACAGACGCAACGGGGGAGTGTGTTTTAGAGTAATATATGTAGGTACGTATATGTGTATATTGATAGATTTTGTGGATTTATGAAAATTATATTACTTAGTTCATTCCAATATTTTTATACACGAATCATGAAACAAAACCTTGAAGCATGGCGTAGCGACATATAAATTTAATTACCTACATCGACATCAACCAGCTACCTAAGATTCCCCTATTTCAAGTCACACCGACCCGCTCCATGTTCCTTATCAGAATGGGAATATGATTGAAAATGCCTTAAGGTCCATGCACCGGTGTGCGAGGCATGGTAATTGATTGCGACGACTTGGTAACTGTTGTCGGTTGGCCAGCGATGCGGGCAGCGTTATGTCATTGTCACACCACACTACGTACCTACTCGTACATACCGGCGGCGGTCGACGCCCTAACACATGACAAGTGATTTAACCATAGATAGCATCTGTTAATCGAGTCCCGTTCGAAGTCTGTTGTAATAATTACTATCTAGGACCTCTCGGATTCTTTAAAATATTAAAGAATGTCAAAAAAGTATTTCAAAATATTTCTTCTATGGAACTTTTCACATAGATATTACTCGTACAATCTTCGCGTACAATAGAGGTTTTTTCTCTAATCTGTAATCTATATCTTAATATATATATTTATTGTGTACGTGTGTATGACAGTGAACTCCTCCTTAACGGCTGGATAGATGTTATGTTATATGTTGATAACCCCAAAAGGGGTTAAAAATGGGAGTAAAAGTATGTCGAAACATTGTCATTTTTTAAGCTATTTAATAAAATTGAAATTTAAGCTCTTTTTTTTATTTCACCTCTTTAAGAGAGATAAATTGGGGGTTCAATGTTTAGATCGCTGCACAGCCTTAACTACTGGATGTTGAAATGTAGAATCTTGACACCAGGTTCATTATATACTGCATGCAAACAAAAAGAGAGGAGTTTATTGAATTCCACCCTTAAGTGGTTAAAATGAGGGGGTCAACCTAATTTCGCTCGATCGCCCAAAAACCATTGAACCGATTTAAATGAAAAGCAAAAGCCTAGTGTTTCGTGTTATAAATATTTGTACGATTATTTTAATATTTATGTCGAGTAGTTCATTCAATAACAATTCTTTTCAACGTGGACGTAAAGCGCAATCGGTCTACTGGCCAACTGTGGCAGTCATTAGCGCCAGCGGCATTATGTCATAGAACATACCAACACTGTAATGGCAGGTCGATGTTCTTCCTACTTGCGCTATAAATATCTAACACTGCTAACCGATTTTGAAATATCAAAACGATTATTTTTCAGCTCGAGATGAAAAGCAACGAAAATTTCGAGTTTTTTTTTAACCTATATGTAAGGTATCACTTTTTCCCGCATGAACGAAATAATGTCTGGTTTTGTTATATTTGTATCTCAGGTTTCTACGTTGTGCTTGTGTGTTATCATTATTATAACAGTTTGGATTGCTAAAAAATAAAAAATATACCTACATACCTATATACATATTATATTATTATATTACAGCTATTCCTATACACCTCCTTGGTTTTTAGATTAAAATCTTCGTCTCCGGCGTAACGTCATCTCAAGTAACGAATGGGCGTGATATGGGCGATTTACTGAGAGTAATCTCGATATTGAGTATCGAAAGAACCGTTACTTCTGATGACAGATTTCCCTTCGGCATCACCCGGGAGGTCGATACGTGTGATGGCCCTCCCGGTAGCTCGTATGTCGTCGGGAAATAGATAAGAAGTAGTTAATATACTACAGTTAATGACTCTAGCAAAACATAGCAATTTATTCCAAGGTAACTTGTAGCGCGAGAACAATCCAAATTAAATGATTTAGCATTAGTATTTCATACTTTTTAAGAACTCAATAATTGGTTTGTTGTAGTAATGACAAAGAAGCTATCATACGGTTGGAAAGCAATTGTGTTTGAAGACTGTTTCCAAGCATTGATTTTGAAACAAGAACCTTATTTCATCGACTATCTATAACTAATATCAAGTTATTAACTATTATCAAGTTCTATAAAATTAACTTGTTAAACTGCATTTGGTTTCATATGGCAGTTACGAGTACATACATGGGTTTGCAGCTTAGCTCAATCTAATACACAAACATTGCAAACATTTTTCAAAGCATTCTTGAACAGTTACTGTATCAGCATTAGTAGTGCAGTTCTCTACACTAAGCTCCCGATTCATTGTGATTGTATCAATAGTGTTTATTAAATCAGTAATCGCCGCACGCTTGACTGATTTCATTCTACGTCACATAAAGATACCGCTGAAGATTGTTTGCTTTCACTTGTTTGAAAGGCTTTGTTTTTGTTTGCTCAAGCACTTTGCTATGTTCTTGATGTTAGCAGTTTGTTCAAGTCGCTCGCATATTGAAAACTTCTAGACAATCTGTGTAATCGCTTCGGGCTAAGCATACCCCTCATATCAGCTATACATGAAACAGTTATATTGTGTTCAGGTTAAGTCGTCAAGAATTTGCTCAGATATAGATAGACAAGTTCATTTATTTGTTCAAGTTTTGTATTTGTATTTGTATTTGTGTTTATCGTACACCAAAAGGACACAGGTACAGCATACAACAAGAAAAATAAAAGAGTGGTAGTACAAATGGCGGTCTTATCACTAAAATTTATTATTAATTATCCTTTTTGTCTCTCTCCTTTTTATTGGCTTGTTTTTGTTTCGTTATTTTATTTTATTGTGTTTGATACAAAATAAAGATTTTCTTTCTTTCTTTCATTATAAAGCGATCTCTTCCAGACAACCATTTGGATGCAGCTAAGGAGGCCTTCAGGAATGGGTGCTTCAGAAATGTAACTCTACTATAGTCAGCATACACGCATCGTTATGATTTCCAGGGTCCATCGCACCACGATACTTGAACGCATTTTACCATAGGGCAAACACTAAAACTCCAACAAAATTTATTTTTCGCTCATTAAATTAAATAGCTAGCAATATATTTAAACCGAAGGAATCCTCTTAATTAACGTCGTTACGCACAAACTATTTTCTAAAAACAAGTCACACCAATCTTTCGACACATCTGATAGATGGGGATACAAACACAACGTCGTGTATATTTATACTGTAACGCTTCTATTATTAGGTCAATTGTATCTATTTAATGAACTAGAATGAAACTAAGAATTTTTATTAAATATATGTTGTTTTAATGTTATTAGAAGTTAAATTTCAATCAGCACTCAGATTACATGAACTATCAGCATCGATTTGCCAAGCCTTGTGAATATAGGTAAAACACCCTTGTTAGGGAAGGTCTATGAAGATCTCCCAGGCATGCAGGTTTCCTCACGATGTATCCTTCACCGTTACAGCAAGTGACATTTAATTTCTTTAATCGCAATATAGAAAAGTCATTGGTGCGTGCCGCTTGGGTTCGAACCCGGACCGCTCGACTGAGAGGCTAGTTCGATAGCCACTGGGCTGTCACCGCTGTTGTATCAAATCAAAAATAGTATCAAAACGAAAGCTGCCAGACAAGTTCGACCAAAACATAACAAGCGGACGAGTTATCGTAAGAGTTGGTCGTTAAGCGATCCTTTCGTTGGTTCCGAAGCACGGAAACGCTCAATACGAACTGCCGGCTTACAACAACAACAACTAAATTGACGCAATAAAACTTTATAAGGAAGCAATAATAATTAGATACTGCTAACCAAATGATACACTGACTTAAAAGGAATACGCAGATAAGCGAGTTCACTTTCTTCTTCTATGCTTTACCCACACACTATTTTCTATCAAACTAGTTGTAGGCATTGAAGCAGCTTGGTTTATTATTTCTACTTATTGTCCTCATGAACATAACTGGAAAACCTCTACCCTGTGAAACCCTAGGGAACCTTCCTTAATTTCTAGGTATCCCTTCATGTCAACCCGAATTAATTGATTTCACATTATGTCTAGACAAACAAAACTTCTTTTCACTTTAGTCAATACTTTCATCCCCTTTCAACCCATTATAGTTCGAAAATTTAAAAACGCTGAATTAGTATTGGAGACCACATATCAATGTGCTGTCAAGGGTTTTTGTGTGTATTCAAGGGGATTCGAGAATGGTTTAGATTCACAATTTGGTCCACTGGAAAATGTTTTTAAACACTATTTTAGTATTTTTATTTTTATCCATCGTTCATTGACGTGAAGCATCGCGTCACTTTGACATTTCACATGGCAGAACAACGTTTGCGGAGTCAGCTAGTGGTATTATAAATATTTTAAATTTTAAGTATACAATATAATAAAATACTACAAAAATACAATCGACCGGTTAAATTCACCATCCCGAAACACCAAGTCTGCGCGATAGAAAAACCTCGTCGTACGTTAATTCCTGACACATCCCTAACATCCGCTGACGCCGCGCGCCGCGCGTGACGTCGCAGCGGGGGTGTGCCTATAAATAAGCGCACGTGCGTACGAACAAGCTGCACGATCGACGCGTAATCTTGTTACAGTGTCGTATCCACTTAAAAAGTGTGGTAACTGTACAGATGCGGGTATTTATAGTCTTATTTGTGATAATTCTTAAATACTTACAAAGGTTTGGCTTAATGGAAAATGTAAAAGAGGCAATTTCTTTATTCTTGCGTGACAAAATAAATTATAGATAGACTAAGTAGTTATTGTTGATTCTAAGTAGTTATTGTGAGTCAAACGCGAGGTGTTCAAAAATAGTGCCACTGATGATTACCACCTTTTAAGGGCACCTTACTACGTATACAAGTGTCGGTATTCCGTCATTTTAATCATCATTTGCACATTATTGTCCACGTCTGGTAAGTCGAATTAACTATCTAATGCAGCTGTCGTTTATACGGTTCCGTACCCAAAGGGTAAAACGGGACTGCTGTCCGTCTCCAGGCTGTATCTCAGGAACCGTTAGACAATTTAAATTTTAACAGATGATGTTTCCGCTATAACAACAAATACTAAAAAACATAAAAATAAAAATGTAAAGGAACTATACAACAGACATGATTTTTTGGCATTTTTATAGTTAATGGTACGGAACCCTTAGTGGGCGAGTCCGACTCGCACTTGGTCAGTTTTTTATATTATCCGCTGCAAGCTGCAAAACACAGACACGTGTATGTACTTATCTGGTACCGACCGGACCGGCCAGCTGGAACTGCCATTCGCAGTATTAAATTAATTATGCTAACATATTGTATGAAAATAATTTTTTAAATTTTAATTATTTTATAAAAGGGTTTATAAACGATTATTTTTCAACGACGTTTTAGAGAATATCTTAAAGAACATGACCATGACCTTTATTCCTTCCGATGTTATAGTTCACCGTCAAAGCAGTTGGTAGGTAGGTATATAGTATATAGCCATAGGTTCATGTAATTCCATATACTAGAATTCGACTTAGAACTTAGTTACTCAAGGGAAGACCGCTATGACACGGAATCCGCTGTTATCAGATCGTAGGCAGTAACTCTATCAGCAGAATGTCGCGACTTAACCTACATTAGTGACCGATCGGCGACATTCGGGATGGCATACAAGCCGTCCTGCACACACCACTCAACATCCGCGTTGGCAGCTAACCTGCGGTTATTTCGGGGCTCATTTGATGGTAACAATTATGTCAGAAGTTCAGCAAACTGCACGTTAAATTAACTCTCTCAACTAATTTGGACTAACCATCCCAGTCCCTAATTGAGTCTTGTTCAGTCAGTCACAGTTGTCATGGGCGGCAGCGGATAGGTGGTGCTGCAAGCTCGTTTGCTATGTCGTATCCATAAAAAAAAATACAAATTACTTATATTATACTCAGTGGTAGGTAGATGGTCAAATCTAATGACCGGAAATATGATGATCAATGCGTATTGATTGACCATTATGATAAATTATTACGAAGGTTGCTTGTTACTTTTCGGAATAAATGAGAAAATATGAAGAAAGTTTGGCAACCTACACATTCATAGATTACCGTGTCGTTAACCAGTTAACGTGGGAAGGGGCTATAAAAAGTTGCGTGTTAGAAAAATCTAAGAAGAGATTCCGCTTACCTAACATAGTTAACAAATACATATGTATGTTTTTCATTCAGATTTTGGAATCATAATATAGAAAGAAACAATTAAACAGCAATTAACACAATCACACCAATCAAATTAATGGTTTTATAAGACAATGTAATCATTAAAGTTAGCCGATAGATGTCTATACAATCATAACTAAATGAATGTTTAATCATTAGATATCATATGACAAAACAAAATATCTTGGTGATAACAATGGTTTTCCATTGAAAATTAAAAAGGCAAAATGCCAAATATAAAATGTAACAATCAAAACATTATGTTTTACAACATAGATATCTTTTAGCATAGCATATTTCTTTCATAGTACAAACAAATTCAAGGCGCATCTTCCTATCAAAATAGAATTCATTCCTTGTTATGTTAAAAGAGCGATACCGCAGAAAAATATAAACCACATTTATGTTAGTTCGCCCACGCGAACCAATAAATAGAGATTGTTGAAGAATTCGAACCTCATGCATAAAATATTGAACACAGGCAAATGATATGGAATAAATAATTTCATGTAACAAATCTATACAAATAGACAAAGATCATTTCTTCTATTGGCAACTGCGCTTTACTTAACTACTGAATAAATATTTATATTTTAAGACAAATATGTTGTAAATTTTTTGAAATGTTATAACATGTGAACAGGGATGCTAAACGAATAAACTTAAGAGAAAAAAGAAAACGTCATTTTAATATTAATGGAATCGGAACCTACAACCAGTTTATTCGCATGAATTAGCCTTAATTTTACGCCCGACTTCACAAAGAAATGCTCTGACAAGCAACTTATTGTGCGTAATTAAAGCGAGAATGCACAACCGGTTATTAATCGAAAAGTTTTTTAAGTAAAGTGTCCACAAAAAGAGATTTCTCTTTCCTGGCCAGCTGACCGGTTTAATGGCGGAACACACTCGATCCAATCACTTGATTAATCCACCTGGCAAGCACAAGGGAGAAATTAAGCAAGTGATTCTATTCAAAATTCCATAGATATCATTATAATATTGCTGAAGGATAAGAAGATGAAGCTTATTTATAAAGGAAAACACATGTTATAAACTCGGCGGAGGTTGTTGATTTGACAGTAAAATACGTTGCACTCATCGACTTATAACTATCTAGCAATAGCAACAACGACTCAGTTTGTATTTCATCAAACGCTTACAAATGGTTAAAATTGCATTTAGATTGAATATAACACTGACACCAAATACGTCTAGCCGAACAAAAAAGGCGGAATAATAGAAAACCTGTGTACGTCGAACATTTTTATCAGATCCATGGCCGTATCGACGATAAACAATAGATATCGTTATGGTGCGAACGCGAGCGAGTGTAGGATGCGAATTATTACAAGGTCTTCAAGGCTGCGTACGCGCGATAATTGGCGGTAAACCTGTTTAATGGATACCTACTGCATGACACAATCACAGCTGAGAATGGACGTTTGCTAAACAATCCCGCGCTTTCTGACTCGTGAAGTGCTACACTGTAAACAGCTCTATTAGTCCTGCAGCTACTCCAGTCAAACTATCCGATTTGTAGGACAATTGTTTTTCGGAGTTTGCCGTCCAAATACCTCAATATTAAAAAAAGCCATGCGGTTATTCAGACAATTTCTACACCCCACCAAATTGACATGTTCTATACCACTACATTAGCTACCTCTACCGAGAATTGTCAGAGGAAGAACTTGGGCGTCTCGTCGAACCGAACCTGCTCACGAA
>DWTT01002076.1:0-10517 GCA_018250895.1 Carterocephalus mandan | reverse complement strand
TATGCTCTAGACCTCCCGCAGAAGTGTCTGTGGGAGAGACTCGTGCCCAGCAGTGGGACGTCTATGGGTCGCAGCGAGCGAAATTTAAGACCATCCAAGAGATGCAAGCGAAGCCATGATACATGACCGCTATTTCGGCAGGCATTTTAAAATCCGCCCGATTACTGTGGGTAATCGAAACATACTTGAATTATTGGAAGATATTGACCCAATTTTTGTCGAGTGACGCAGACCGGGTCAAGGCCGACGTATCGGCGGTTGCACGGATTAAGTCAGATAAAAATCACAGTCTGATTTTTAATTAACAAGTCGCATGGCATTATTTTCAAGTACTTACAGTTGAATAATAAACTACTACGCAAACTAACTAGAGCTGAAGATAACATTACATAAATTTTATATTGTACGTGGTCATGTAATATACATGACCAACGAATAATATGGTTTAACTAACACTAAATACTGAAACAATTCATTTATTTATATATGAGATTAATCAATTTTATATTGTTAAAAAGTTAAGGTTAACATAATATAATACTAATGTATAACAAAGTCCAATTGAACTGGACATTAAGACCAAGCAGAAATAAACGTGCATTGGTAAATATTAAATTTGTAATGCATTTATCTTTACAAAATACTAATAGGAAATTTAAGTTATGGAAGTAAGTAGTCTCTGGAAATACTTACCTACTAATCAGGCTGATGTTAACTTATTTGTATGTATTTTAGTAAAGCTACGCCTGTATTTTATTTTGTAGTGAAACAAAAGATTGAATGGAGTTTAGTTTAGTTTTAATATCAAGACTAGCTTATGTTTTTAATTTTCAAATCGAATTCACAAAATTTAATTGATTTTTACTCATTGTCATATTTTTTCCTAACACAAACAAATTTAACACATTACACGTTAGAAATGTAGTGAATCTTCTCGCTATAATATTGGCACAGCATATCTAGCATTCTATCGCAGCATATCTATCTACAGAGATAGAATATGCTGAAAATTACAATTAGTCTGTGGGGGAGACCCGTGCCCAGCAGTGGGACGTCTATGGGTCGCAGCGACGAAAATTACAATTATACGAAGTTAAAATTTATACGTTTTTTACACTAATTAGGATGTGACATTAAAGATCCACTGCAGTTTGTTGGTTAAAATAGATCTACTCCTGCAAAGTCATCATCATGAACATCATTATCGACAATAATTTATGTCCCGGATTGCGTTCAACAATATCCATGTCTGCACAAACAAAGCAAAAATGTGTGATCCATAACAGGTTAATTATAGTCAATGTTTACAGAACCATAGGATTAGCATATAAATTGCACTCCAAAAGTGATCAAATATTATTTTGAAACTGTAACGTCAAATATTTTTATTTTGGTATGTTGTCACAAATATATATTTAAAGTGCTTTTTCATTACACATCTAGTCGTCTGGGGCAGATAAAACTACAATATGTCTATCGTAAATTTGTGTTCGTACAATCTCATGAACACAATTTTAAATAAATCGAGTCCACATCACTAAGATCAGAACTGAGTTAGTCAATGTACTTAAATAATATTTTTTTTACAATATTAATAAGCGTTAAAGTAAATATGCATTTTTAAATATGTCACATGCCAATCATTGAATCCCATGTGGAATGGTAATGCGATCTGGGTGCTATCGATTCTTCATTATTCACAATACACTATATATACAGGTATATTTTAATATAACATTTTGTTTATACTTGTTACACAATCCCAAATTAATCCACTATTTATTTAGGCATATTATGTCGTTACATCATTCGATTTAGTAAAATCTTGTGTTTTCATTCCAGAAGTTTCTGGTAATTTAAACGTGTTACTGTTAAATTAATAAAAATAATATAAATCAAGAAGTAAGACGAGGAATATCGGTTATGAAATGGAATATCGCAATTTTGTAAAGCTTAAAAATTGTAAAAATATAAATATGTATATCCATCTTGTATTAATGTGGGCAGAGAATTTGTTTTGTTTTGTTTTGCAACTATTCCACCTGGATACGCTACATTACAGAAAAAGCGCTATTTCGGCTTAATAAGACTTTCCATTGTGCTATATCATTTATCTTGTATTATGAATGACTGAAAATCAGTTAAGGCCAGGGATTATTACGATTTATTCACTCACATAACCGCATATCTGCGCTCTAAAAGCTAATAGGTATAGTTGTTTGTGTGCTCATAGATGGGTGACTAGGTTGCGAAAACCGTAATGACGGTTGTTAGTTATACTTATTATATCAAGTGCTGTTGAGTCCTCTATCTCGCTTTTAATCAAATAATTAGAGTTACTATCGTTCGGTGGCTTGACCGATTTTTACTATATATTTGAGAACATACGCATCAAGTTGAATATATAGTAAAACCCTATATTGATTATAAATTATTTTAAAATGAAGTCCTCTTACTGTTTAAAATATTCGACACCAAAGTTTAATTCAGTATGGAGAATTACGTTTTTTTATTTTATTTTTAATTACCAAAATACTACTTAAGAATAGAGTAAAATATAATACGGTTAAAATTTTTCTGTACACCTTTTTCTATTCTCTGTTTTTTGCGTATAGTATTTGCAATGGGCTTCTTTTTTTCTCGCGGGACAAAGAAACCCAGTTTTGTGAATATTGAGTATGAATCGTAGTCATTCCTGGCCTTAAACGAGTGTTGAATTAATTGACGAATTTGACATTTGCCATTGCTTGCCAATTTTATTATGTTTAATGGCTCGACATAGTTTATTGTTTTTTTTTTGTGCACTGGCATGGTTTTTATGGTGGAAAGGCGGTGGGTTTATGTCTAAATTAACAAGACGGAAACAATTAACACGCCGATTTTTCTTAATATCCAAGGAGATTACGTCGTTGACCTTTCGATTTATTATAATTATGGATTATTTCTTCATTGTATCTATTACTCCTTGGATTTTAAGATGTCTACCGCTTTTCGCATTGTTTGTTCTGTTCAGTCTTTTTTGATTTAAAAAAATACCCACCGGTAACTATATTAATCCCATCGGCTCGGTTTACAAAATGTTAACCTAATTTACGTTTTAAATAAAGAATTCTATCAGTATTAACTAACCGGTATCAGTTAATTAAGTAGTATTGTTATGAATCTCTGCTCACTACCTGATTTGTTCAAGTCGCTGTTAATTTTTTCTTAACGCATAAACCCACCCCTGTCATCCATATTTGGTCGCCCTCAACTGTGTGCAATAATATTACTCGTAGTTGTAAGAAAATAATGCAATCAAGCATTCCTTTTATACAAAGTTTAGGTGAAACACTGACCGAAAATAAATTAATTTCAAAGCATCTAGTATTTCATTAATTAGTGACACTGCGCACTGAATTAAATATATATAATACTATGTATGCGTACCCTTGGTTTAAACCGATTCAATGTTCTGGTTTTACTTTTTAGTTTTGCCGCCCGTGGTGGTGTGAGGAACACCACTATATTAGAACATACAAATACATATCAAAATCAACGTATGGTACGTTGTAGCGTCTAGTTGTCGCTGTCGTGCACTAGTAGACCTGGCAGCAGTAGCATCGCTTCCTTCTAGTATGTATTCGTAGCACATGTCGTTTGTTTCATTCTTATATACCAGCTGAATTTTAATAAATACACTGGTACAATTATAGTTTCTACATATCAATGGATCTTTATCGTTTTCAAATATAACTTGAACATAGGAATTATTATCTAGAAAGAGCGGCGTGTTTTTCTAATAGTGTTTTTTTTATGGCAATAGTTTTAACTTTATGCCAGTTTCATGTAAAAACTCTAATAGTGTTTGAACGTAGAGTCAATATACTTTCTATTTTATACTCCAGAAATCCAATCCCAAACCGGTATTCCTCTCCACACCTCGCAAGCTTCGATGAACATGCTCCGCCGGCGGACCGCTCCCAGCTCCAACTGCGCCTTCCCCGAACCAGACCCACCTAGCTTCCTTGTGAAACCCATTAAAAATAGGAAAGTGCGATAATAATCGAAGTAAACATATCTTATGCTATCTAACTACTATAACTAGGAATAAATAAGATCTATCGTAAAGTGTTTTCTTTCACACCTTCAGGTAATGAGCAGAGATTATCGTTTTGCATTCACGAATTGCATGTGCGCTTTCTGGCACTACTGAGTTGCGCTTGACAGATGTGTGCGTGTGATTTAAGGTACAACGAAAAGTAAGTAATCGGCATGTATATTACAGGGAATGTGCTTCATTCACGTGCAAATTGTAAATAATAGTGTTGTTGGTTCGAGTGAATCGCTTTGTTTTTTTTTTTTGTTTTTGTTGCGTGTTGCTCAAGGTTTGACGTTGGAGGGGGTTTGTCGGCAGAGCACAGCGGGGTGGCGGGCGGCGCTCGCGGCGGGGAGGACTCGGCGTCGGCGCTGGGTTCTCGACGCTCGCTCGCCGACACTAGTGTGACGAGCACGGCCGACCTGAGCGTGTTCTCGAGCGGACGCTCGCACGCCCCGGAGAACTCGCTCGACACTCACAGCAACGTCAGCGATGACGCCACTGGGTCAGATGGGTGAGATGTCCTAGTAGATTTAGATTGACACGGCTTGTCGGTTAATAAACAGGGTGGAAACGCGATAGCAGGTTTTAGTTAGATAAATAGAATCACGGGCGGCACCTGATATGATATGGGACATGTGTCAGCACTGTTTTTAATATGTCCACGTGGAGGATATCGAATCATATTGGTAATTCGAGATATAACGAACTTTTATTCTTGGGGCTAGTTTTATGTACATTATAAATATTATACATTTATATCTCTGATATATCTCTAAAGTATGTATATTGAATTGGAATTAATTTTGGTACTTATTATTTGTCTCGAATTATCAATTATTATAGACATAAAATCACGCCTGCTTCTCCCCGAAGGGCTAGGCAGAGGTGTGTATACACGCACTTTTCACCAGATATGTTTAGGTCCTATATCTAGGTAGTAGGTGGTGAGCCTATTACCATACACCGGACACAAATACAGATTCCGAGCATTTCATTGGGTATTTCAAGTTAGAAAATCCCAATAGTTGTTGCCCGAACCGGGGATTGAACCCAGGACCTCTAGCTTAGCAGTCGCGGTTACGACCACGAGGCCAACAAGGCAGTCTTGTTTTTAGAATATTCTCTCAATTCAAGGTACTCTAAAGGTATTTCAGGAAGTATGTACGGCTTTTGATAGTGAAAAAGTAGTTAAAACTTATTTTAAAAATTATTTTGCATCACACAATTGCGTGAAATGTGCCTATGAATATAATAGTGTAATTTATATAATTTAGTATTCAATATACTTCTGACACGACTCAATATTTGCATTTGCAAGTTATGCCTGTACCGACCTTAGTAGTAGCAGTCAGTTTAATTAATGTCGTAGAGAATTGTTTCTAGAATAAAATGTACCGAATTACCGATTCGTTACGTGCCCTTCTCTTCTGCTTAGCGTAAATCCGGTGGTACGGCCGGGTCCGTACGCCGGCCCAATATCCACCAAGTCCGGCCAATATCACTCCCCTAGGTGAGTCCGAGGGTTCTTGAGCGGATCCCTGCGTAGTTTGCTATGACCGCTTGAAACCTACGTTGTATCACGGCGATGCGTCCATTTCAATCATATTCTCAGCGCGCTTACAATGCAATACAGCTAGTCCAGCTTGTAGCATGTCAAACGATCCACGAATCGGCCAAGCTACATACTTTTAGGTGGTTTTGTTGTGGCCGATTAAAGAAATTTCAAAGTCTAAAAGTCTGTGACAAAAAATAAAAATAAAATTTCGGTGACAAAAAAAATAGTCCGTATTCGAATACAATATCCAATTATTCCAATCAAATTAATGGAAAAATAGTTGCATTGGTATGTTAGTACGTTAGAATTTTAATAGACGTATTAATTATTATTTATTATTTCTTACCAGTGGGAGTTAGTTACGTTCCTTGGCTTCTTTACAATGTTTATATTTATAACTGTTATCTTGCATTTCTTGCTTGTCTTGCCGTTCGAAGATCTTATTCGCCTTCATGTTTGCCATGTGAAGGATCCATCGAAGTCTTGATATTTTCATTCTATGTATTCACCTTATTTATGTATGAATGTAACCACCAGCTAAGCTACAGTCTTAATCAAATGCTAACATCGAATCAACAAGTAGGCCATATTATTTTTGCGTTAGTTGCACCATTGAAATGTTAGCGGGTTTTTAGTAGCTTTTTTGCAAGGAGTATCTAAATTGCATAAATTAATATTATACACACGAATGCAACGATATTTTCATGTAATAAGGCTTCGTAAGGAAACAAATGTGACTAACGCAAAAAGATCATATTATTATGTATTACACTAGCGGTTCCCAGGTTTAGAGGGGGCTACACTCAAATTCAACTCAAAAGTCAATTTAAAAATCGACTTGATTTTTACCGGCTTTTAACTGCTGGCTGTTATTGGATGAAGCCCTCTCCACCAAATATAGCGAATCTGTTACTAAGTGCTCAGTGGTCATTATGGGTATTCCAGCTCCGGCATTTGTGGCATGAGCATCCAGATGGCGCCGACGTGTCAGTCGACGCCGCGGGGGACGCCGCAGCCGCCGTCCGGGTCGCCGCTCTCGGAGGACGTCGTCCGCATCCACGTGACCTTCAACCCGCTCTCCGCCAGCCCCTCCCACCTCCACCCCAGCCCCGCCAAGTACAAGTACGAGGAGCACCACAAGCCACTCTCCCTCGGCTTCTACAGCACCAACGGCGCCGCCAACCTGCCTTCCGACAACAGAATCCGCATACAAGTGCCCTCTGAGGAACTCCTCACCCCCGTCGTAGACTCCGGTAGGATCATAACGAATCGTTTTATTGAATCTCACCCTGAAATTTACGATCTGAAATAACTTGACTTGAATTTATTTCTTGAAAACAGTTCAGCTTCAGTAGGTATGCTATACTGTCATATATCAGTCTCATATATAAATTACTCTTACATAAAATGATTGCATATAGGCGTATTGATTCTTGTCACAAGTACTTGTGCAACACCTGAATTATCATTCGGGAATTAAAAATAATATGCTTAAAAATGCAAGTTTAGACTCGCCCGCGATAAAACGAGGAATACTTAGAATACGTGATGAACGTTATTTTTCTTATTTGACTAATGCTTATCTTGCAATGAATACTTGAATGAATAATAAGATATTTCTAAAAGAAGTTTTTCAATTGATATTATCTTGTTAATATTCCACGGCCTGACTACCAATACTCAGAAGAATATGTTGGGAACTGCGCCTTCCTCCCGTATATATGATTGTTCGCGGGCGAGCTTCCAGAAATAATATTCCATATAATAATATATTGGCTTCTTAATGAATTTAAATAATAAATACATAACAGTAAATTTTCATTAGCGTTCTTCGAATCAAAATCATTGTGTAGGAATACACAAAATTAGTTTTGACTTTTTGATAAATACATTTGAAATGCTAGATGCTAGGTTAGAATTGTCGTTAACTGTTTATCTGGGATACTCTTTTCGGCATCCAAGAATCAAAATAGCAATATCTAATCTCATTTAGTCATTCTGAATATAAATTAAGATCCTGATTGCTGTTTTAAAGCACATTATACATTCCACTATACTGTTCAATTGTGTGCCACTTGGAATTAAAGTTTTAAAATGTTGTATTATTAGATACTAGTAGTTAAAGTCAGTTAATTTGTAACTTTGTTGCATATGCTTTGTCTGTTCTGTGTAACTTTAATACATCACTACACTATTCATCTACGCCAGTAGCATAGGAGTATCATTTTCAAATTATATTTAGTCGTTGTCTTATTATAAGGCAACTTTAATAAACAGTTAATGTTATTTAATTTATTTTGCTTAGTTATTATTTTAACCAAGTTTTAACTACGCCTTATGTGTAGTCGCCATGTTTGTATTTATAATTTTACTATTTATTAAATCCTTCTTTAAAGTATTTACATGTACAAAATGTATTTAATCTTTATACTAACCCCTATTTAATGTATCCAAGAATTTGCCAGTTTTCACCAAAATATTGTTCTAATAGATAAAGAAAAAGACTTCAGAGGCAATAAATCGATGCTAGTAGATATTCAAAAAGATAATAAGTAATATATTGATATATACAGTGCTGATGTGCGAATGATACGAACCTTTCTGTACGGATTTGGAATCCACATGAAACATTTTAAATAATGTTGTCATATTATTATAATATGTATGTAGTTAGTAAAAGTATATATAATAGTAAGTGAATGATATACGATCAGATTCGCGACGTTAAAACGTCACATGCGAAGTGTTGATTTATTATTATTCAATAATTTGGTATATTATTTAAATTTTTTATCAAATACGATGTCTTTACTCTGCAATAATAGTGGTTGTTTACTATATTACATGTTTTAACTGTATACATACTCAAACAATAAGAATCTCATTTTAATTTTTTTTTTAATGTTAGATCACAAACTCAAAAAGCAATAAATGTTCTGTATTTATTTTGTAATGTCTTATTAGGTTTTTAATATTTTTAAATTGGTTCTTGAATCAGCTGGGTGGCAGTAGTAAGCACAACAATTTCTGCTCTGCTGATTAGTATTAGGAGATAACCGAAATTGAATGTATTTGTCATTAGGAATGGTTGTCAACATTGAGCAATGCTCACTCTAACGGCTTGACTCGACCGAGCACAAGGCTTCCTCCTTAATCACCTCGTCGCATCTGAGAATATTATGCAATCATTCATTGGCAACCCTAGTGAGCTACTAGTTAAGGTATAAAAGTGTGTCTATTACCCTTATTTTTCTAGAAATGTATTTGAATACGATGTGTTTCAAATACATAGCATATTTAAAGTTGCTAAACAATCAGTGAGAACCGCAATAAAGTCAGTCTAACTGTAGTTTGAAAATTTTAGATGTAAGATGTAAGTATATGTAAATAGAAGGCTGTTACGAACAACATTCGTAATTAGTGTCTGTCCATCCATTTTAATGGACATGAAGATGCGGACAATGTTTTGTTACACTCATATCTTTATATCCTGTGTGTATGGAAAACAAGTTGGATTGCTTTAAGAAAATAACATTAATATGTTTATTGCATGAATGAAGTTCATGTAGATAACAATGAAAAGTAACTATGTATATCGTTGTTCGGATTTAGAATCATGGACCTTGATGACGAGGATGTGCGAAAATGCTTTGAATTGACTTGAGTTTGGTTCCAAATCAGGGTTTTTTAAAACTAACAGGTTAATGTGCTCAGAATTTGGTATAATGTTTTCTTTATTGTGAATTAGAAATGTTAGATTAGATTACTTATATGAAGTATTCTGTTTATTCATGGGCTTACATTGCCGGGGAGCTTTTTACACTTCTCTGACTCAACCACAAGGAATTAATTATAAAATATTGCTGTTATGTAACATTCACATATTATGTATTGTGTTCTATGAACTTCTTTCAAAAATATATCATACAATTTTGGAATTGGCTCTTTTAGATACAAAATCTAGTTAGTAGATTTTTGTCAAAATAACGTTATGATAAGGTTTTCAAATCATTAGTAAGTCAATAACACTATATGATTAATAAATACATTATTAGAGTATTTCAAAATAATAGTCTTTGTCGTATTAAATACTTATCATTATTTTTTCGTTTACGTACAAAAATAACAGTTATCCTACAGTAGATGTATTGATTTAAAATCTTGTGATGATGATTATATGGCATACATTTGACATGCTAATGCTAACCGATTTACTAATCAGATAAGAGCTAATAATATTTATAATCGTCAGATTAGAGAAGGAAAAACAGATGGAATTGCACAAGATGAAGAAGTTGTTATACACTTATATAAGAAGCCTTTGATCTTATATACTATTTATGTTATGTATCTAGCAGTGAATTAGTGCGTGTAGGGTTGCAAGTAGTCGGTCCATATAATCGAAAAAACAACAGTAGTAAATTAAAAATTAAAATTATAAAAAATAAAATAATAAAGTATGTACATCAATCCAACATTTACAAAAAAATAAATTTCAAGGTCAAATGTACAAAAAATAAATGTGTCATTTTTATCATGAAAATAGGTTAGTGGAAGATTAAATCTTCACTTTTTTTGCCTAAGAATCGCCATTACTGATACCATATAGACCTGATACTATGATATCGCGATTTTAAACCCGAATTATTAAATATTTTATCGGGATTATCGCTTTTTCAGCGCGTAGCGCGATTTTGTAGCGTCCATAGCCCAATGGCTCGCTTCGATTCAATGTGATCGAAGGAGTTAAGCAACGACGGGCGCGGTCGGATTGTGGATGGGTGACCGCTAGTGGCAAAAAAATTTTCATGGACGCTACCGTGCTTCGGAGGGCACGTAAAGCCGTCGGTCCCGGTTGTTTTCAATGCTGGAAACAGTCGT
>DWTT01002075.1:0-10517 GCA_018250895.1 Carterocephalus mandan | reverse complement strand
TGGACTAAGGCCTAATCCCTCCCATTCTGAGAGGAGACCCGTGCCCAACAGTGGGACGTCTATGGGTCGCAACGACGTGTGACATATGACTCTCATATGTAACAGTTTAAATTTTTTGTGTAAGAAATGAATGATTATTATTAATTTTAGGGATTTGTTAAAAAAAAGTGAATGCTTAGAGTGAGGGTACTGCTACAGCGCGTTTCATGTCACGCACGGCATGGGTTTCCATACGCACCATTCGCTCGTTTTGTATCTGTATATGATTAGAGTATTCGTGTGTATGAAGCATGTATTTGAGGTTGATTATTGCCGTATATTTGTTATAGCATCACTAAATTCATGTTTGTATGAAAATATCATTAGAAAATTTTATGTCATGATCATGACTTTGTTGTAGGTAAATCGAAATAACATACTTAATTGCTTTGATATTTGATGAATATAAGAATTTTACTATTACAATTTTACATTTCTCGATAGTAAGAGTGAAGAAATAATAATATAATATATAATAGAATAAAATTGAATGTATTATTTATTAGACAAGACTGTAAAATGTCATACATTCGAGTTCATGAAAATATTAAATTAATATCATCAGGATTAGTAAAATCAGATAATGATGAAAACGGAACCAAACAAATATATTATTTGTTAAATTGGGTTTACATTGGCATATTTTAATTCAATTATATTTAGAACGTTGGTAATAATAATTGGTAACGTAAATGATTTTTTTCATATGACTTAGGTTTAGTTATTTGGTTGTAATTCATAATTGTTTACTTTATTTTCCTTTCACCAGCTATTTAGACACCGATATTTCAGTTTAAGTTATATAGTTAAATGTGTAAGTATGGATGTTTTGCTATTCGACAAGATTTTATGTTACATAATGTTTACTTTTTCATTTTAATCACGTTTTCGGATGTTAAGAGCACTTTAAACATTAACAATTCTAATTGCTAAGTAAGTGATCTCATACTCATAAATTTACTCATTTTGTACATAGTATTTGCATATAATCTATAATGTGTATGCGTATAAATATATCGTAAACCATTTGCTTGTACAAACATGCAACATTGAACGGATCGGCAATGCAAGTTTTAACATCCGCTAACGTATCTATAATTTATGTCGTCGTATCTTTATGTATCTATGTTTGCGTTTTATTATCTACATGTATTCAATCTACTTGACCACGTCAGTTTTTCAATTAATTTAAATCTAATGTTTTGTAAGTTAATTGCAATTTAAAAATCTCCTGAATATCTGAAATAGCGGTAGTCACTGTCAACCCGTGTCGATACCGATTTAAAACTGGTCACGTAGTCAGGTAATATTAAAATTAAGGCCACAGAGAAGTAATACAAACGTTCGCAACAAAAGATCTTTCACGCATGTCTAGTACCTATTATCTTATTATTTTCAAAGTATGTACTCAGTATGATTTTCCTCCAATCATCTCTTTTATTTGTCCAACATTTCTTTCGATGTTGCTTTGCGAACTTAATGATGATTGTGATTCCTAATGACCACCGCGCTAAGAAATATCTCTTTTTGAGAACTAATTTTTTGGTTTCGTTTGCACATTCAGTGCGCTTATAAAATAAGCCATTTTCAACAGCTGTATCTTAAATTCAAATCATCGACTTCACATTATGCTTGATATCTTACTTCGTCTACACCATATTCTTTTGTTTCAAGTATCATCAAGTTTTTTTATTATATCTATCAGTATTGTTTATCGCGAACGTTTGTACGTATTCTCTGGTGCCGTTGGGCCTCGCTGGCGCTGACGTGAGGCGGTGGGTGTGCAGGCGGCGAGCGGCGCAGCTCGCGGCGGCGGTCGCGGCGCGCGCGGCTGTGCGCGGGCGGAGCCCCCTGCCGCGCGCTCGCACTCTCCGACACTGAGGTCCCGCTCGCTCTCCAGCCTCGTAAAGTGACCGCCTGACCCGAGCCCCGCCCCGACGCATGCCCCCGCTGCGGCTGCAAGCGGTAACTTCCCCCTACACCGCCACAGCCCCGCACGCACATCGCCCATACGATCCCATCATAACCGAGCCCGCCCCGACGCATTATCGCCTGCGGTAACGCCATAACACTCGAGATCCGAACCCGCGCTGATCGTTATTATTGGAAACAATTTCGTTGTGGCATCGTCGTTCAAACTTCGGCATTGCCATTTGTATAACGCACACAATAAAATACGTGTTTCTTGGACGACATACTACGCCTCGCATTCAACAGAATCAGCCACTCACTGTATCCCATCCTGTTTGCCTGCTATCCCCTCAAACATCCACGGTACTTTCAGACACTCATTAGTACTCCCAGAACTAATCACTAAAGTACTCGAATAGTATAATATAAGCGAACAAAAGTACCGACATTAGTCTTAGTTTTACGGGACCATACGTGTGTTTTCCCCTCCACCAACAATATTCATTGGAGCAGCGTGGTAGTAACCACTAAGTAGCACCTAGGTTTGTTTTTAATTAAATATAACTGATTTACTATAATCATCAAAACTTTTAATCCTTATTTTATCAGTGAATCGCTCAACTTTGAGTTCGCTCATATAATACTTAATACGTAAAATAAACTGGATGGTTGAAATACATTGAGTAAGAAAAGTTTGCCATTCCTGAGGCACACGTATGTTTCGACTTCTCAAGTGACAATATAAAGTTAAAGTGTATATAGTGGAAGTAGCTGTAGTCGTTCGTTTTACAGAATGAAACCCGGTCATGTTATGTCCACGAGTTACAAATCAATATCTGTCTAAGTAAATTTTCTTTGTGCCATTTTTGTGATCAACTTTACATTAAATGTGATAAAAATTTCCTTCATGAGGCAATAACTTTTAAATTTGTGTTCTAAATATTTGTTCATATATTTTGATGGCTAACCATCAAGTTGCGAAATACCATACGATGGTCTATATAATGTTACTATTGAGACCAAAACGTTTCATTTTATAAAGAACAACATTTACGATCGTACGTTTATATAAATACATTCCTGTAAATATTTATAAACTTTAATATTTTATGTATTATTTAACCAAAGACCAGATCAAGACGAGATATGTAGAGTGGTCTGTTGTCACAATCAGCTGTATCCTGAGAGAACTTGTACGTGTTTCCGTGTCCAGTCTGCTAAACACCAGGATACTGTAAATAAAGGTTGACTTGACTTTAGGTCTATCTATTATAAACATAACATATTTTGGACTCTACCTCTTTAAAATTAAATACCTTAGATAGGTCTATACCGATCTAAGATATTTTATTTCATCACCATATGATGATGATTTTCAAGAGCCATTGAAATAGGCACCGTCCCCTGTGGTGATAGAAAAATATAATATAGATTTATAGACCCTCTGAATGACATTGTAACCATGTTAATATATTACGACACGTCGAGTTTTTTTTAATGGATTTGAGGAATGTATTCCTTAAAGTAAAATTATTCTAGAGATTTGGATATCATAAAAACGCTACAACAGATTTAGATACTTTTCTATTTTCGATTTGCTCTCAAACGCATTGGCTGTTATGATTGTAAGAGTCACTTATTGTTATAAAAATAAAAGTTAAGTATTCCA
Source organism: Carterocephalus mandan (assembly GCA_018250895.1). Classification (NCBI taxonomy): domain Eukaryota; kingdom Metazoa; phylum Arthropoda; class Insecta; order Lepidoptera; family Hesperiidae; genus Carterocephalus; species Carterocephalus mandan. The sequence continues at coordinate 6,898 of DWTT01002075.1, read as the reverse complement.
ATATTATGCTATAATTGGCAGGTTCCCCTTGGCTTCTCGAAAACTAGGTACCTCTACGTGTAGTTTTCGAAAGGTAAGCTAGAATTAAAGACTGATAAATGTTTTGTTACGGAACTTCGCTTGAACCAACTGTCTGAATAAAAATAAGTATTTTAGATCGCACACTAAGTCATTTGTAACTATAGCAATGCAAAAACTTCATTTAATATAACCGAATCTTCACTCTATATTTTCTTAATGAGAAATATATCCATTTAAGCATGTGTATAGGAAGGTTGTTGGTAATTATTATCCAAGATGTTAGTTGGAATCGCATAATAATATGTGATTTCAACATGTCTTTACATTCAGGAATTGCAGTTGTTGTCTTTATCTAACAGTACAAACGGTACATCGACGAATTTAATCTATAGGTACTTCATATATCTTTCAATATTGACTAGAGTCTAGACATATAAATAGAACAATTAAAAATGTTGTAATATAATATAGGTGCTAGTTGATTGTGAAACCTCTTATGAATATTATAGATTTAGTTTATATACTTAGATACGAGCAAATAGTGCGTTACGATTCATACATCACATGTTATATTAATATTTAAATGAAATTTCTACAATGTTTCTCCTTTGATAAGATTTGTATTGGCTTTATGACTGTTCTTTTTTGTACATATTTACTTTGAAATGTATTTTCAATAAGTATTATTATTGTTATGCACATTTTCGCACATCTCGCACATTTCTAATATTATAATTTTTAACGATTGTTAAGACTGTTTTTAGGTTAATGGAGCTAATGCAATGCAAATCGAATTATTTGCTTATTAATTTAGTTATTCAGATAATACCATATTAAGGATCTGAAGGCAGCTCAGGAATATCTTGTTACTTAGAACGTTTAGGGACATAATATTTTATATAGGAATGACATTTAGTAGCATGTTTAGGTACATTGCTGATAGATTTCTGTAACCGATATCGAGATGAACCAGTCTAAGCGATACTCAGTGTGCGGGCACGAGATCGGCGACGGTTATGTATGTGCGTTGCTTCCTTCGCCGGGTGGCCTGAGGCGCTATCCGACCGGAGGGTCTACGGGTCTAACGGGGATGTCCCCTTTGCCCGGGCAGTTCTCACGTGCCAGCGAACACGCGGCCTTGTTTTTAAACAAAAACAACTAAAAATTGGCTGCGCCGTTAGGGATAATATAAGTCGGCGACGGTTGAGCGAAAGCGGCCGCGATATGACAGCGATGCTTTTAACAGACTACAGCAAAGCGTGTAGAGCAACGCGCACGAAACGGGCGATCGAACGGGGCACGGGCGGAAGCGGGGCGATGGCGGGAACAAACTAGATTGATTTCGTCGCTTGTGCGAGTACATAGTATTGGATCCTTACTATAATATACGCCGTCGCCGCATTCGCGCCCGCACACTCAGTCGATAGGATAGGAAATAGGATTATAGCTTAGGAGCTATCAAGTACCTATCGGGGTCTTGAGTTAATACTTCTCTGCTTGTCGGTTCGAACAAACTCAATATAAGCTTCATATGCAAAACGTTAAGTGATAGCGGTTACTATTCTTGGATATGCCGTGTCCGAGTTCCTGTGTTCATGGTTAGTGTTAAACGCTTTAGATTGATATGTAGGTAAATAGGGAGTAGTGCGTGCTACCACCGTGAAGTTTTAAGAATTAAACCGCTAGCGGAACAACACGTGGTAGCGGTGAAAACGCATCTTTTAAATTATTGTTATTATATTAAAAAGTATTTCAATTTAATATTTTAAAGTTCGTCCTATTTTATGAAATAAACTTTAACTGAAGTAGCTTATATTAGATTGTAGCGGTAATTAGGTTTTTACAATAACGTGGCTCCCTCTCCTGATGGTATGTTTGATTTTTATAAGACTGTTCATGTGTTATTATATTTTGACCCTCGAATACATTGTATGAAGTTATCATTCCACCGAATAAAGTATTTGACGTTCTTTGAGTATTAAATTTCTTATTATGTAACCTCTTTAGGGGCAAGCCCCTTACACGATTGTTATCGATAAGCATTTAGCGAAGTATAGCTTCAAATAGGATCGGTATTGTTTATGTAATTTTGTTTTTTTCTGTATTTCAATAATTTTAGTAGACTCTAATTACTACCTTTGATGTAATCTGTTTTATTGATTTTACATTCGTATTAAAATCACCTACTACTACTACTATCGCTCTTATGCGGTAGGTAGTCAGTTAATCCATAAGTTAAATAGATCTCAGCGATTAAATAAAATCGTGACTGTTACATTGTGTTACAGAACAGTTTTGCAACAACACCGTTATTATAATAACTAACTTTCTGCTGCATTTGTAACATTTTTTTTATATAGTTACTATAATTTCTACTTCGTACGATTCCCGCGTGCAGAGAAGTTTGTAAAGGCTGGTGAAATATAAAATTTACTTTTTACAGTTTACTTTTACATACTTCGAAAAAAGGAGGAGGTTCTATGTTCGACTGTTTTTTTTTATAATACCAAATACCAGTGAAGATGCAAAATCTCAGGCACGTCTTTATTTTACTTGTGCTTAGTTTGTTATTTTTCAATGAGCATATTATTATGGCGTTCATTGATAACCTCTATTCTGGTCTAATTTTATGTTGAATATTTGATCAAAGGAGTTTTGGTTTCACCAGCCTGCCCTCGTAGTGGCACTAGTGTTATAATTCCTTAGTATTACTATCATTTTTGCTTACGTGAATTCTGTTTTGTAAATTGTCATATAGTATTTGCACATTTTCTATACAAATTATAAACAATTACACAAAAATAAAAGTATATGATAGTATGGAATGTTGTTTATTTAATAACATAATTAATTATTTTAACATCAAATTTAAAAATATTTAACGTAGTAATATGAAATTATATCTATAAAATAAAATAAGAAAATAAAAAGATAGTACAAAAGTACAATTTGTAAAATATTATCTTTAAATGTATCACTGTCAAATAAATGAAGTAGAATTCTTTCAAATACCTAATGTAGTCATTACAAAAATGGATGACCCGAACCATTTCACCACCACTAACTTTTTCACTCTGGTCCTCTTTCATTATGTTAATGAGGAGTTTATAGTAACAATCAATTTTGAGGTAAAAAAAAATGGCCATGAATGGTGAACAGTCACAGTCACAGTGAAGTCAAAAAGTTGGTGGCCCCACCAAAATATAATAAAAATCTGAATAAAATATTGGTCAAAAATTGGAATGTTCTGGTTCAATGAACGAAGTAATGTAAAAATTCATATACCACACCAACATTGGTTCGGTTATGTTAAAAAAATATCATATGTGTACATCACAAAATTCTCCATAAATTGACAAATTATGTCTTGAGACTTGACCATTTAACAGTCCACGCGTTTCCCCTTAACATAGACCTCGGCAATGTTCCTGTTGTCTCCCAAGTGCAGGAATCGCTGCACAGCGCTGCACACGCGATCGTGGTCGGTACTGTCCACTGAGTATTCGTAGTCCTGTATGGGAGAGCCCGGCGCGTATATGTCTATGCGCAGCGCGTCAAACTCCTTACCCACTTGGAAGTCGCCGATCTTGTCTTCTAGGTGCAAGGCTGAAATTTTAATATTGAAAGTGAAAAATTGAGTTTGAAAGACGTGATTCTTTATATTATTCTCTTTATAAGTGACTTGATTCAGCTGCAGCAACACTAGAGGCCAATGCGTTACCGGCCCTGACGGAGAGCTCTTTTTACGCCTACTGTGAAGACCTTAGAAGGAAGTTCATTCCACAGTTGACAAGTGCGTTTAGTACAGGATCGCCAGAAATCCAATCTGTTTCTAAACTAATGATGGCGCATACCCTTGGCGCCGCCGCTGGTAGCGAGGTAGAAGGCCTCCCGCCAGTCGAGCGCGCGCCCGCCACCCCTTACAAGCTCCAAGTGGGTAGACACGTCCATTGCTCGCCGCAACGCGTCCAGGATACTCGCGTTGTCTCCACCGGACACGTCTGGAGGCAAAGTTTTATTTTAGTACCTAATCTTTGATCCGGTAAGGATGAACGCCTATAACAACTGCCGTTGGTCTAGTGGTTGCAAGCACGGATCTGATCTATCTATAATAGTCTATTTTATTATAATTTTTCAGGTTTTTAAAGCAGAATTTTTTTAAGAATGTTATTGATGTAATATGTATTCCATTTAAGTCCAGTTCTCTTCCTAGACCAGCTCTTCCATAGGTACTAACTACTGTTTTTCAAGATGTATGTCCTCGGCCGAGAGAGATGTTGAGGTCCATTAGGTGCCTCACGGGGCACAGATCCACCACATCTAAATATAGTTACCAGTCCCCAGGCCGACGGTGACACCGCGGTCCAGCAGGTGCCTCACGGGGCACAGGCCGGAGCGCAGACGAGTGTTGGACGCAGGGCAGTGCGCCACCGACACGCCTCGCGCCGCCAGCAGATTCATCTCCTCATCGCTAAGGTGCACTGCGTGAGCCATTATACACTGCAGACAAATAAAGTGTATTAGACTTTGCGGAAATCCATCGTTATAAAGTTCGTTTTTATCTACAAGTACTTTGCAACAACCTGCGTATACTGTATACTTTCACGTAAGAAAGAGAAAAAAGAAGAAAGAACAGAAATGCACATTTAACAATGAAAATATAGACCAACTTACGCACCAACACCCACCACCACCAACACGTGTTTCGCCCCCAAACGGAGTATCCTCAAGGCAAGATGACTCTACGACGGTTAGTCGTAAAGTGTTTAAGGTCAAAGTGAAAGTAGTGATTTAGAAGGGATCTGCATGAAAGTATACACCATCATACGCCTTGTTCGCGGGTTGTTACATATGCCTGTTTGTCCTTCATTGTTATAAAAAAAAGACAGCAGTATGACGGTGCACGCGGTTTAAGGATTTTTAGGAGCGCTTGCCCTTCTGAGTCTGACTTGCTTTACAAATATAATATCTATTAGTTTTTTTTAAACTATTAGTTTTTTCTAGTAGTTTTTTTTAAACTTCAATGATTAGCGCGATTAAACAAACAAAAAATGTCTCCCGCTTTATAATATTAGTTTTCGTTAGAACGTTTCTGTAATAGTAAATAAGTAAGAAATAGATACAAAAATATATGTATGTCTGAATGTCCAGTTTTTAAAACTAGAAGAAATAATGTGAGAACTGTAAACATGCCATCTTTCTATACAGTGACAATGCAAATAAGTAACTGTAAGTGAAAGTTAGTTTGTGTCAGTTATTGTTAGTGTTAGTTCCAATCGTGAAGCCTATTTCAATACCTGAGAAGGCAATTTTCACTTACACGGTTGTTCAGAATCTTGCTTTTATCATAAACCTCTGAGTATGTCTTTGAGGACGGGTTTGAACAAAGTACATATTCAATTTCCTTCTGGTTTTCTGATATGTGACTCTGAAATAAATACAAACATACATAAACCTATGAGTCCTTATTAAATTAAAACCACATACAAAAATGAAAAATAAAATTCAATATTTATGCCCCATATCTTTACAAATTCGCATTGGAGAAATCGCTTGCAGAACACCTAATTGCATCACTTGTTATTCTCAACATCAGCAGGGATTGACTCATAAGAATGCCATTAGTCATTAAGGCCCCGATTCTAGCCTAGTTTAAGGCATATACAATAAAAAGTAAATGAATTATTTAAAAAATAACTATAATGTACAAAGTGAGTACATACAATTAAAATCCCATGGGTTTGGTGGTTGGTTGTCATCAACAGTATAAATAAAAATAAACGTAAACAATGATTGAGAGGTCTTCTCTCAGGTAAGAAGCCAAATGTGATAATGATTTCTGTACCTGTATTCTGCAACCATGCTTCTCAGCTATATCTGCCAACCCAGACATTAAATCTTCATCACAGCTCACTGCAAATCTTGGTGTTATTACTGGCTGCACTAAATCATTCTAGAAATAAACTGTGTTACATTAAGTTTCAACTCTTTAAATTTTTCTCCATTTCTTGAAATCTACATAGGCGATGGTGATCACTTACCATCTGGTGTTTGTCTATGTAATAAAAAAAGAATATTTTTACCATAGATCTCATAGCTCCCAAATAAATCAATTTTGATGCAGTTTTTTTTTAAAATGCATTGATTGAGTGTTCTTAGCTATGTTTCAATAAGATCAGATCAGACATTTACAGATCATATGAGCCTGTGCCTGATAGTTGGTTTCATCAGAGTTTATAAAATTTTAATAATTTAATTTGTAGATGTTTAAACTTACACCTATTGCTAGAACTCTGGTAACAAATTCCTGTGTTTCAATCAATTCTTTCTCAGTATTATTGTAGTAGCCTGCCTCATTCTTCACATTCATACTGACTTTGCCCACCAGAGCCCTCTGGTTGTGTCTCACTGCAGCATTCACAAGTTCCATCGTACCTTCCAGATGTAAAGACCCAAAGTAGCATGCTGTAGTTGTACCATTGAGTACTAGACTTCTCTGAAAGTAGTTACAACTTTTGTCAATGGATGGGTGGATCAAATAAAAAATTAATTAATTAACGTTACATACACCCAGTAAGCCTAGGCCTGTGGCAGAGACACACAGAAAACAACACAATTTAACATCCATGATCCGAGTAATATTTATTTGCAAAATAAATATTACTTGGGTCAAATTAGCCGCACCAGCAGTTTTGCAGTCAGGTATCACCAGTCTGAACCAGGGTTGTTGCTGATGTAGGTTTTTTCAATATCAGCTGATGCTGATGCTGATGCTGATTTTTAAATTAATATCAGCTGATGCTGATGCTGATGCTGATTTTATTGAAACATGAAATTGAAACTATGAAGTTGTTGGTAAAAGTGATAACTTTATTAG
>DWTT01002074.1:0-10518 GCA_018250895.1 Carterocephalus mandan | reverse complement strand
ATTACCCTTTTACGAAAACTATTAACATACATAAATTACATGAAAAAGATTTAATATGGCGATAAATTTATAAACACATGTAGAATTTTTGTGGAAATAAATACATTAAAAAACATACCCAATTGATGAAAACGCTAGGTAATTGATAAAAAAATGCTTTGAAACCTCTCGATTATCTCTCATACTCCCAAAAAAATCCTAGTTTTTTTTCTCTTTATTTGGGTTAACAAACATAAACACAGTACATTATCTGTGGAAAAATATTTCTACACGTATTAAATTGGACTATATGAGTAAATTTATTACAGTTAAATTGCACTATAAATTTATTACATTTAAATTGCCCTATATATATTTCGACGTGTAAACATATTTTTACCAATAAATAACTATGAACTATCAGATGCCCATTAATAATAATTGTAGCATAAAATTCAAACCTGTATTTCCGCAAGGGGTAGGCAGCATACATAATCTTTTCAACAGTAATGTTTAGGTCCCATAAAACAGGTTAGCGTATAATTAAGCAAGCCTCTGCGTTAGTGGACACGCAACATATCGTGACGTAGGTAAATAATTTACGCATTTGGTAAGAAGAAGAAGTAAGAAACGAGGCGTTGAGAACACGTTTTAGGGTAACCAATAACCTTTATTGGTTACCCTATAACCTTTGCCAGCCTTAACATCTGTGTCATGCCCCCAAGAAGCCTGTAGTTTAAAGCTTTCTTAACCTTTTTCATTTCACGGACCCCTAGTTAATCAACAACAATTTCAAGAACCCCTTCAATAAATATAACAATTTTTGGACCATTTATCTGTCCTACGCACCAAAAAAAGTTGTCCTTTATACAAAAAAAAATCAGAAAAAATACGTTAGTGCTGGTTTATTGCAACTAAACTATGTTTATTTGGGTTGATGTTACTACTAAGTTGTAATCTCAAATCGGATTCCACTTGTAATCAGTTTCTGTTTGTTTTTAGTAATATACAAGAGCGGAGAATGCCTTTTCCCAGAGGTATGTATGTATGGCATTAAATGTCACTAGCTGTAGCGGTGAAGGACACATCGTGAGGAAACCTGCATGCCTGAGAGTTCTCCATAGCGATCTCGAAGGCACGTGATGTCTGCCAATCCGCACTTGGCCAGCGTGGTGGACGTGTTGTATGTGTTTACCATGCCTAGTCCCTCCCATTCTGAGAGGAGACCCGTGCCCAACAGTGGGACAAAGAAAGGGTTGCGGTGGATGTATGTATGTGGTTGAGCAAAGCTGTAAATGCTTCAGTGCTGCTTCTGATATCTCCTTTATTTACATTCATCTAAAAACTTGATATAGACTGCGGAGCCTCATATACGTTATATACTCGTGGGCCAGGGTCCGCGGAACACAGGTTAAGAATCAGTGATAAACTGGTAGGTATAGAGTATAAATTAAAACAAAAAATAATTTTGAATTTGAAAATAGTAATAAAGTCTATGTCCTTGTGTGTGTAAACAGTATATATAACCGTATATGTATACATATACGTAACGTACTTAGTATGTGTTTACCAGTCGGGACTTTTTTACTGTGGTTTTACCAAAATACTTGAATTTGGCCTTGGCTTAAGTTCACAAACAATAATATTTACTAGGTACGTCATACACATAGGTACCTAAAGTACCTACTGTACAACCGTGGGAAGCGGAGCGGATCATAAATTAATACTCTTAACCCGGCCAAAACCACTTTTGACCAAAATTTTTTAAATGGCTTTTAGGTTTAAAATTTTAATATATTATTCTGATACATAAATATAACGTAAGGATCTATTACTTCCATGCATAAATAAGACTAATGAGACTTACGCCCGGTTTCTGAAATTTCAGAAACCGAAATTGATTTGACAGCGCTGTTAAGTTAACTTAACAGAGCTGTTAGTTGATTTGAATTTTGATCAGCCTTTCAGAAACCGGGCATTAATGTTTGAACGGGAAACCTCGTATGATCGTGACTTGAAAATCCCGTTTACTCGTATTTGTATTTTAAGGTCAGGTTCCATATAATTATCCTTTGAAGCACGGATGCGCTAAAAATTATTCCTCAAGCGGTGACCCTTCCAACTGCCGACTGAAACCGGTGTCGATTAACATTGAACGCGAGCGCTGTGCGAAATCACCCTAGCTGTACATCCCACAGCTGGGCACGGGTCTCTCGCACAGACAAATCTGCGGGTGGTCTAGAACATACTCCACCTTTGAAAACAACTGGGACCGTCGCGTCGTCATAACATGCCCTCCGAAGCACGATAGCGCCCATGAAATTTTGCCACCAGCGGTCACCCATCCACTCTGTCGATAATTGAATCGACGAGAGCAATAGGGCTATGGACGCTATATCGACGCGAAATCACCCTAGCTGTGTCTAATCTTTAAATACCGCCATACGAATTCATGCAAGATTGTAATTACGTTGCCATATGAAATAAAAATTTATTCAATAGTTCATTAAAGACATACCGTGACCCGATTTCGATAGAAACTTATCAAACACCCCATGAATAAATTGTTAACATTCAATGAAAAGGGTCACCTACATTTCTTTGACCCGGTTGTACCGTGCGTTTAATAAATTAGAACCAAGAAAATTTCCTTAGCTCATTAATCCGGTTGTAAGGAAACTTGTTTCCGGAACAGGTTATCTTATAAAATCTATAATAATATATTGAATAGGTACCCAACATAAACAATCATGCGATTGATTTCACTACTCCTTAGAGGTGACCCCGACTGCTTTCGGTCCTAGATTTGAATCCCGCCGGGGCACGTATTTATTTATTTATTAAACCTTTTTGCATTATCTACAATGACCGGACTTAATGCCAAAGGGCATTTAATTTTTCAAGTAAATATTTTATTCTATTATATTTTGTATTTAATCCTCCTGATTGAAATGATTCCTTATCACGGGTCAAGGGTGGGATTAAGATAGGATTCCAAGAATCAAATTGATAAACTTTTGCATATTGTACCCAAATGTAGACAGACAGTCACGTCATTATATGATGATACGGCTTAATTTACAGTGAGCTGACCAAGGATAATGAACGAATTCTTTTTGACGTAAGTATAAGAAAATACAGAAATTTAATCTAGTCTGATGTCTGTGTCCGGCCTTCTTCGGCGTCCCGCGTTTGTAAATTAACAAATTGTATAGGTAGGTAGTGTGACGTAATGGAATGATTAATTCCCCAAATGTCCTACTTATTTCATTCGTGCCCCCTCCTAAAGTCCTTCGAGAGTTATATTCATGACTATTTTGCATCGAAGTAGCAGCGACTACTGTCCTGTTTCAAATTTCCCATTGATCTCGTCTTCACGAGTTAGCATGGTCACAATTCTATACCAGTCTCCTTTTCTCGAGCTAAAGCTTCGTCTACCCCAAAGACTTACCAAACTTTATCAATGGTCTACCCGCTGCAATCCCCTTCAACTTCTACTCGTCACGGTGTACTATGTAAGGCGTACATTTAATACAAAAACAAGGTACTCAGGTCAATCCAGAGCACATCAAATAGTTCAACAATTAAACTCTTAATTTCTAATTTTTAAGAGTCCAGAAGCGTCGTCACTGTAGCCGATGTCGGTTCTTAAACTTTATCATCGTAGAATTAAAACAGAACATTCTGTAGAAATCGATACAGATTAGTCACAGCACAAAAAACCTAGGCGTTTTTGCGACTCCGTAAGGTCAGGCAGTTATCACCAACCTTGAAGGTAACTTGTGACTTGTGAACAGCAATGTCAGAGAGCCTACAACTTAACTTTTCATGGCATATCAAAAGTTTTTCTCGGAAATATTCAGAAGAGCACAGTATATTTTTCTCATTAGGCCAAGCTCACTTATTTAGAATCAAAACGTCCTTGTGGACATTTTGGTGAAGAAAATTGAAAATTTTGGATTTCGAATTTTACGAGAACACGATGTAAAGAATAGTTAAAATAAATAGGTAGATCAAAAGAATACGTAAAATATAAGTATGATAGCTTAAGATGTGTATTCTTGCCAACGATACTTCATGCAAAATCTTTGATTCTTGCCATGGAAGTTCCTTCGACAAATACCTTCAATAAATGACATTAAATCATATCCTTTCTAATTCTAGCATTCCCAAGTACTTGGCATTGAAATTGAAAACCGGTTGCATTGCAATTACAAAACGCCGACTACCGGAACTATATTTTATCTCCTGTTGGTAGTGGGAAGTAAAAATACTTGTCTTATCCTTGTTGGTAGGTTAACGGCATTTTAGTACTTATTAAAAAATGTACGTAGGTACCATTGTTACGGGATTTTTTTAAACACGTATTTTTAAAAAAAATGTACGTAGGTACCATTGTTACGGGATTTTTTTTGTGAAATGGGCGATGCCCATGTCGTAGATGTTTATTTTGTCAGCTGAGTCGAGAGATGTATTTTCTATTTCTCATTACTTATATAGTATTATGTATATAGTATTACTTCTTTATTACCTAAGTAGTTTTATTATGAACCCGTAACAATAGAACTTAATATTGGTCTTTATTATAGGTGTACTTAATGCTCTCATACACTCAAATAATCATTTGCTTTCGGCCCCTACAGCGTCACGATTTCTTGTAGAGTAGAATAGACCTACCAGCCATCAAAATTCATCTCACGAACGAAAATGCAAAAACTGTCAATAGCAACCAGGGTAGAGAATTAAGAAATGTTTTCTGTGACAAAAATATAGCTACTGAATTTCTTTTACTTTTATTCTTCAAAAGATTCAGTTTTCAGCAACCTTCCTCTTTTTGCTGAAACGGAACTGAAAAGATACTTACGCTAGTGTGTCACCAAAACTAAAGCAGACTGCTGTTTTAATACTTACACAAATAATGTTATCTTTATCTCTATAACTCTCGCCCGTGTCTTAAATTATAGCCGCGAGGGTAATTAAGCTAGGTATATATTTGTTAAATAATGTATGAATCATACAAACTCACAAACTGTACCTCAAAAAATACCAAATACCTACCTCCATAATACTTATAAGTAAAGCTAGCTGGCAGATATAAATCTCTTGACGTTCAATATAGTGCAAATGTAAATACCCGCCTAACCTCACATAAATGAATACTAAGGGGTTCAAATGAAAAAAAATTGGTCCTTCAAACGAAGGAAAGATAAATTAAATGAATGCCAAATGATCGGAATGAATGTAAAGAGATCACGCAACACAAATTACAATGATCTTAGTATTCGTGTACACGCCTTATTGCATAGCCTTTAGTCACACTTCATTGCGACTTTACGATCGAGTGTGTCTGTTGAAGGCTGGTCTTCAAAAACAGCCGACAAGGTTCCTTAGCACGTCGACGAAACGCAAGGCAGTAGGGTTCCTACTTCCCGATTCTAGATTATGATCAAGGGTAATAAATTAAGACAATAACTTCAATGACATTTAGTATACTTAAACGACACAAAACGATATTTTGATACGACAAAACACAAAGTTCTGAGCTCATATTGCATAAGAATCTTGAATCTAAATTTTGCTACCTTCAAGTCCAGTTAAGTTGTTTGTGTAACTATGTAGCGTCCATAGCCTAATGGCTCGCGTCAATTCAATGTGATCGACAAAGCAACAATTGGCGCGGTCGGTTTATGACTAATGGAAATATTTTATAAATGTTTAAACCTGCTTATCTAACAATAGTTTTATTTTCAGATAAAACAGAAGAATGCTGCCTAGGAAAAGAGGTCGACTAATAGCGTTTGCGCTGCTGCTCCTTGTCAAGTCTTCACAACAATATGGCTCTGGAGCGCCTCCTGGGGTAAGTCATCCCTACTGTATTCCTTAAATTAGCAGCGTATAATATTAGTCTCTGTTTCTGCTAACTTAATTTCGATTTAATTATCTATTAATTTCTCGATTTTAACTTTAAACTTTTATTGCAAATTACTTTCAACTTAGAACCAATATTTTAGCTTTTTTATTGAGAGTATTATTTTTTCTCCTAGAGATTTAGGAGAGCAGAACTAAAACTAAAAACAGTTTTGCATGTAAGTACTTGTGTGCGGTGTTATGTTTCTGATCATCAGCGGTTGAAAAGGTATCCTTCAGTTGAATAACTATTCAGGGACAATCCCTTCTATAAAATTAATCACACTGCCTACCTGTTTCCCAATTTCCAATCGATTATGCTAAAACCTATGTGGGATAGCTGTTCTTATTCAGTGTGTGGATCTGTCTGTATTTTACTTCAGTTTGACCTTCATATAAAATATTTCAATTCAGAGAACTTGTTTTCCTTATTATTCGTGGCTCATGTAGAATAATTCCGCCGTCTAGTAGATTTTCTTTGGTGTTTAATGGTTTTTATTCTTCCTTATTCATTTAAATTTCAATGAAATTCAATTTTTATCAGACATGTATCTATTCTGTTAAACTTTTCTTGGGTTCATCAAATAACACAAATCATTCTAGATAATAATAAACTAGAAATTCACTGATTGTTCTTTTTTTTCTTCTTTCGTCGAACCTTCCTTTCCTTCCGAAGTACCTACATTTCCAAATTCATATTCGAATTTATTCGGGACTTCTTCCAAAACTCACATTTATTTCATTTCTTATTAAACTTGTAAAATAATATTTTATGATGTACGCGTGTTCCATACACGTACGTAAGTATATGAAATTCACATAGATTCGCAAGGTGCTTCGGAGCTATCACGTCGCGAGATCTATGTAGTGTGCTTCAAGTAGATACCTTTTTTATCACGAGTGGGAAACCTTTTAGAGGTAGGTACCCGGAAATCGTTGAAAACCGCGATGCCGGTTTAAATGGGATTTTCACTCGCTTACCCACTAAAACCCGCTCGGTGGCCTACCTCGGTGCCACAGGATGGATCCGGGAGATCCTGGATCGGTTCGGGTAGATACGCGATCTTCATCTTGAAGTCGAAGACTATCCTTATCCAACGCTGGGCAGTCACACACAGCGTCGTCTTTCCCGGGGTCACTTGGTGGACGGTTCGAGCACCCACTCTTGCCACCCGCAACTTTAGAAGTCCCCTTTTAGTCAGACGACAGTCAGGGGTATACCTTAGCACTAGCTCTGGTCTGCTACTGAATATCTTTTACATCATAAAATACATTTATTCAACTCTCTATGTGAATAACCGATTTAATCCGTCACTTCCAGGCCTGCATCGACCAGACGCCCAAACACACCAGCATTCAAGCGCAGTCTTCTCCACCTCCTTACACCATCACCACTTCGGCAGCGCAGGTGCGGCAAGGCGATGTCATTGACGTCACCATCGGGAGCCAGTTCGGTGCCCCCGCGCCCATCGCTGGGTTTATACTGCAGGCTAGGGAAGTACAAGTGAGTAATAATGTAAATAGAATACCTGCAGCAGCGTTAAACAATGATTATACAAATAGTTCAACTACGTTCAAAAACCTGACAAAATAACACTTCAAATTTTTTTTTCTAACATTCTAATCTATTGGGATTGGGACTTTACAAGAAGTTACAAAAGGATACCTATCTCTCTGGAACTGGGGACATCTCAATTTATGGCCATTAATGTGACAATATTGCTTCCAATAAATAGTTCATTAAAACGTTCAATCTACGAGCATAAGTGCATGTAACATCGCATTGCAACGTAAATTTTGCAACTCAAAATAATCACAACTCGCAAAATTACGCTGGTTTGGCCCCACCCTTGCTGCTTAGATCACTCTAAGCAGCAAGGCTGGGGCTTCGCTTCCAGACAACCAAAATAGGTTATGGAAATATTTATTAATGAACAAAAGGGTAACAGCTATTTATTTAGTGATTTGTTGGAATAGCGCTCATATAAATAGGTAAATAAGATGTGTATTCAATTGCTTCCAGAGCCCAGATACGATAGTGGGCAAGTTCGTGAGACTTCCCGATGCAGAGATGACCCAGATGGTGAGCTGTCGCAGCGAGAACGACACGGTGTCCCACACCTCTCCCGAGGAGAAACCGCCTCAGACTTTCCAGTGGCGGGCGCCTAACGATTTCCTTGGAGGAATCGCTTTCAGGTGAGATTTAGGTATTCGCCTGCTTGCGCTTCGCTTGCGTGGAATTATACAATGATGACATAATGTACTAAATATAACTCACTAAGCAAAAAGTTTCTTAAAAAACGAAAAACATACAAACTATTTTTTAATTAATAATAAATATAAATATAGAATCTTTGGGCCAGAAACCCTCGCGGGCGTCTTCAGGAACTGCCTACAAGTTTTATCGCAATCGGATCAGGAAGGTTTAGTAACACATATAGGACAAAAATACAAACATTGATTTTTATTTATATACGGAGAGAATGTAAATTGTAAACGCAACGTGTGGGGTATGTTGATGGTAACATTGTAATTGCTATAGAAGACATTCGTAATTTATAGAAAACTGCAAAATAGAGCTAATTTTGAAACAACTGCCTAATGCTTTCTTACTAGGAATTACATTGCTGACGAATGAATTTTAAAAGTGTATGAAATCAAGGTAGAAAGCCTGCATTTTTAACCCTCGATACATAAAAGGACCGATTTTGATGGGTATTTTTAGTTTGAAAGATGGCGTGTTCGCGATGGTTCTAGTTATAATTTACGAAGATCTATTATTTACAAATATTAAAATAAATGTAAAGTCAAACAGTTTGTTAGTTTTTGTTTGGATTTGGTCTTTACCACCATAAAATACTAGATAATATCACGACGTAGGTACGAGTATTACCTACTAAGGAAAACCCAATAACAAACAATTCATTTACCTGATTGACACAAACATTCCCATTTCGGAATCGAAACCAAGAACTCATTGAAAGCTACCTATTACCACGGGTCCAAAAATTATCGCAAGATTGGAATAATGTGAAGAAATCATGCTATAAATGCGCAAAGGACGCTAACCAAGCCCAAGAAACGCCGTCTACCTTGCCTGTTACGCCCGTGTGGCAAAAAACGGAAATCATTATAGGCAACCGGTTACGAAGATTGAATATACCGTTACCGATGGATTCTTTGATGAATAGTGGATACAATCTTGCAATTCAACATATTTTCTCACTGTTTTTATTCAGTCTTATGTAGCTAAATGTTTTATAATTTTCTTTTAACAAAGCTTTAGATACTTTATTCACTTCATAATAAATATAAGTACCTACTTAGTAACTACTTCGAACTTAAACTTCAATATTAGTTCGACATTTGCTATTTTTTTA
Source organism: Carterocephalus mandan (assembly GCA_018250895.1). Classification (NCBI taxonomy): domain Eukaryota; kingdom Metazoa; phylum Arthropoda; class Insecta; order Lepidoptera; family Hesperiidae; genus Carterocephalus; species Carterocephalus mandan. The sequence continues at coordinate 1,252 of DWTT01002074.1, read as the reverse complement.
AATTAAACTGACGGGCCAGGGGTCGTGGGCCTAAAATAGATCGTTTCATTCATACCTTGTATAACATGCATAGCAATGTTTTTTCCGCTAACATTTACAGAGCCACGGTAGCCCAAGGATACGCAACGTTCTGGAAGAACGTCGAGTCTGCGGTCGTGGAAGTGGTGACCCCGGATACCGTTATCACCACCTCGGCGCCGGTAGCGGCCTCCACTAAGCCTACGGAGGGACCGCCCATCATTATGGAGTCTAAGGTATAGCTAGCTAGCAATGTAGCTACATCTTTGGATTGTCCCATAGACGTCCCAATGTCAGACACAGGTCTCCCTCACAGATACAGCATCGGTAGGTCTAGAGCATACTCCACCACGCTGTTCCAATCCACGCCTAGTGGTTGTAGTTTTAACTGAAAACTGAACAAAGCTTATCGCAAAAATTATATACTGAATTACAAAGTCCTCATTAGGTAGGTACGCTTATTAGCTACGCTTTAAACACTCGTCGACATTCAACGATATGAAAATTTCCGTCTTTTTAATTTACAGCCCAAAACTACACCAGCGCCTTTGGACCTCATCTACCAAGGCTGCGCAGACACGAAGCTCTGCTTTGGAGTTCCACAGAATTGCCTCCCAACCGGAACCTGCAAAGCCGTCGTTGCGGTTTTCGTCGCCGGAGACGTTTACACCTTTGAAATCCAAGGATCTGACAACCCCAAATACGTAGCAGCCGGCCTGAGTATGGATAACAAGATGGGAGACGACAGTGCTATGGAATGTGTCCGTAACGACAACGGAAGGATCAGTTTGTTCACGTCATGGACATATCCAAAAATCGAGCCGTATGTGCGAAGGTCTGATTCTCCTCAAGAGATTGTCCAATTGTTGGAATCTTCGATGATAGATGGAAAGCTTTACTGCAAGTTCAGACGCGATGCCGTATCAACGGTGATGGGACAGACTTTCGATTTAACGACCAATCGGTACAACTTGATGGTTCTTGCTGGTGATTCGATGAAAGGTTAGTATTATGGTTATACGAGTATGTATATAAATAAATAAATAAATACCACGGACATTCACACACGGCCATCTGATCCCAAATTAGGCGCGAACCTGTACTATGGGTGCCAGAGTCTGATATACATACTTACATAGATATTTTTTTAAATACATATACATACTTAAATAGATAATATTGACATCCAGACACAGAACAAACACAAGTGTTCGTCACACGAATATTTGTCCTG
>DWTT01002073.1:0-10520 GCA_018250895.1 Carterocephalus mandan | reverse complement strand
CCGAAGCACGGTAGCGCCCATGAAATTTTGCCACTAGCGGTCACCCATCCACAAACCGACCGCGCCCGTCGTTGCTTCCAAACAGGATTAAGTTAATTGTAATTGTAAATAGGTTATTAACATAACCTATTTACAAACTGGACTAACCAGGTCCGTTCTAAGTTCTCTTTCTTCTGAGTTTCTGTGTAAAGTTTGTCAAAATTGTAATCAGCGAATCAGGTGCCGCCCATAACAAATTTAATCAATTTTTATCTCTCCATATAAAAAAACAGATGTTGCGTTTCCTTTCTTTCGGGTCATTGCGTATCAATTACTCAACTATACACAGTTCTTTATGATTTACGTTTACTCAATTACAAAATATACTAACTGTCACTAAGTCCTCGAAGTGAAAACATCACGCCCTCTGCTTCGCAAGCCAAGTGCCTTGTTTCGCTCTCTCCCTCTGTGTTTGCAAGCCATTTGTTTTGTGATCGCGAGATCTAGGGCCCTCCGTCAATGTCGTTGAGACACAATCGAGTTTTCGCACTAATTGAGAATTTTCGTTTACTTTTTGCGCGTGAGGTGACGCGGCGCGTTTTAAACTATTCACGTTGGGTATTTTTATCGTCTGAATGAAAAGTGTGTTATTTAATTAATTACTGTCTGTCTATGTGATTGCGTGCTATGTCAGGTCTCGGCATTATGTCGATATGTATTTGATAGAATTATCGACAAAGTGTAGCGTTGGGAATCAAGTAATGATTTTGACATGTTCATAGAAAGTAAGGGAATGCTTTCCATATTTATTGTATCTAGTTGTATGTCTAACTTTCTGAGTATGAGCACGTTGAACAAAAATTTTCGTTTCTTTTACAAGCACGACATTGGAGAATAATCAGCTGAGCAATATACACCATTAAGAAAAGAGTTATTGCCTTTTTCTTCGTTTGCGTTAATCTGGAATAATATCTTAAATAATTTCTTGTGTATTCATAACCAACCTCGATTCGAGCAGCACCTTTTTTTTGACTGTAGTCTCAGATTACCCTTCTTTCCCTAATCTGTGACTGCTATAATCATTGATATGTTACCACCTATAATGCAACTTTGTAGCTTTGTAGTGAACCAACCACACCTGTCAATAAAAAAAAAACTCACATAGACAAACAATACACATAATAAATTTTCCTATTACTAACTGATCTAGCTAGAGACTGGATTATTTCTAGGTTTTGCCCAGTTTTTTTATGTATGCATAGGTGGCAACGTATTGTTGGTGTAATATTTTAATGATCTCGTTGGTCTAGTGGTCGTTAGCATGACTGTTAAGCCGGAGGTCCTGGGTTCGATCCACGGGTCGGGCAACTACTTGGTACTTTGGGTTTTTCTAATTGGAAATGCCCGGTAGCAGCTCGGAATCTGTATTTGTGCCCGGTGTATGGCAATAGGCTTACCACCCATTTCATGGGACCATAATATAACTGGTGTAAAGTGGGTATAAACACACCTCTGTCGACCTCTTCTGGGAAATACAGGCGTGATGTTGTTTATATCCAAAAAAAGATAAGCAGCTTCAACAACGTAATTGACATAGTTACAAGGTTACAGCAGTGGGAATTGGGATTTCACAAGATAGACGTAAAGGATGATTAAATATTGTGGGTTAATTCTATTTCATTAGGGCTGACGTGCGCGTGGTAGAGAGGTGCGTGCCACAGGGAATAGAGAAACTCGTCACGTTACTATAAGACGAAAACTAAGTCATTGTCATCTAGCTCTTATCTCATTTATGTAACAGAATTTATCGGCAATATCAATTTAAGATATTAAGGCAAACTTAACTTTCTTATGTTATTGGTAGAATAGAATAATAGGAATCCTTTTAAATATATAAATGTTAAAGTGTGTTTGTTGGTTTTTTCTTCTTCTCCACCTCAACGGGGGGATGGATCGATGTTATTATTTCAATAGATGTAACATACGAAAGACTGTCATAATCGTTAGATTTTTAATCGATATTAACTGTTTATTAATCGATTTATTGATAAAATCTGAATCTGAAATCTAATAGGCGGAACTGCGGATAAAGCTAGAATTAAATTGAAATTAGTCTTTGTAGTATAGTTTTCTATCGAAAAAAGGCTGGCTTTTATATTCATGGCAGTTGTGAAACTTTAACAAGGCTCATAAGATCCTCATTCACAGTCATATGAGGTGTGTAATGTAACTCAACACTTACACAACAGTATAAGAGTTGAGTGATATTAAGAAACTTTAATTCCCAGTAGGGTATGAATTTCAACAGTCGTGCAATACTGCGACTACACTGAGAATACATGTCCATTACACATCATAAAAACGTCACAGAATACAAACGCAATTACGTTATAAATATCATAGCTTAATTATTGCAACTCCCAAAGGATTCTATGCCCCACGGAGAACAAGTGTCATAATAAAGCAATAATCTCATTACGAGTGGATGTCATTTGTCGCAACTGTATACGCGTGGGATGGCGGTTGCCCCCTTTTGTGTAACCCCTTTAGTTGTAACTGGCCACCGGTCTCGGGTCGAGTTTAAAGTTAGAACAATGAATCGGTAATGAAAATAAAATCATACGAGTATATTGTCGGTGTGAGCTTAAAGAAGTCAGAAATACAGGTGGTGTACAAATTCCTTCCTTCTTCTCACCTTTCATAGAATACGCGTTGATTTACGGGTGTTTATTTTCTGCACCCTCCATCAATCCGAATTGGAGCAGTGTGGTGGAGTATGCTCTAGACCTCCCGCAGCAGTGTCTGTGGGGGAGACCCGTGCCCAGCAGTGGGACGTCTATGGGTCGCAGCGATTTTCTGCACGGGAAGATCGTAAGCTGTCGTGATAAAGCTGCCTCCATATGAATTTTATTTGAAATTATCTAGCCAGTATCTATTTTTAATAGCTGTTGATACCCTTTTAAATATCGTATTTATTCAAGTACTTTTGTTTGGTAAGTGTGGCGGTCAAGATACTTTACACAAAGATATTTTAACGTTTATAGGTATAATGTATTGCTTTGCTTACTTTATAATTTTTACTTACCCTTTCTTTCCCTAATCTGAGAGCACAACAATGTTAATAATAAATGGCCGCTCTACACTAAGTACCCTTATTAGTTCTGCTACTAGCATTATCCGCTCGCTAATTAAGACGTAGCGTATTACAATCAGGTGTATTCGATACGAAGATAATTTCCCGTAAACGTGTTAGCTCCACACATGCTCTATTTTACGGGAATTACACCACACTCGACGCGAAATCTAATTACGAGTACATGGCGCGCGATGTGCGAAGCGCACTGCGATTGGATTTTGGATGCGGCGGATTTACTGCGTAAATCTAATCTAATCTTTCTAATAGTGTAAAACTTGAGAAAATGTCCAGTAGTTTGGATAGATTAGCTCTCTATTTACTAACAAACTTGCAAACACTACCTCTGAAATCGCATCTTGAAATCGGTCCAGTAGTTTTTGTGTGAAAACATTACAAACAAATCTTTCCTCTTTATAATATTAGTAGATAGATTAACCGATCGATAGTGTTAATCCCGATCTCGGCCGGTAGGTCACCCACCGCTAGTGGCAAAATTTATTGAGTTCTTCCGTGTTTCGTATGATACGCAAAGTCGTCGAATATCTAATCAACAAGAATTGATATCATAGACAGACTCCCGGGGCAAATTAAATTTAACACATACTGGTACAGATAATATATTTATTACCATATTCGATACATTCTATTCCTTGTACATGATTTCGAAGTTGTCGGGTTGTATTCGGATCACAAGATTTGCCGGATGCCACCATTTCGCTCCTAATCATGTGATGGCAAACTCAACGATAACTTATTATCTCGGGATATGGTAGGATTTATATACAACTGGATGAGTTTAGTAGGTATAGCCATGGATAGCATATTTTCGATGATAACCTCATGCATGAGTTTCCAAAACGTCCCTATCCATGGATTTTAGTAGGTTAAGCTTGCATTGAATTTTATTTATACGAAGTTATAGTTATACATAAGCAGTATACTAGGAAGCTGCTTAGAAATTACCAGTTTAACCGATATTCAAACATTTTTTAAATCAAAGAAATTCAAAGAAGACTGACGGCACTGAGATAGTGACAATTCATTAGATACAAATACAGATGAATCCATCTATGAACAAATTTGACACAATTGACCACCTGATAGCGTGAAAAAGCATAAAGCTGTATCGTATTGTACTCGTTATTCATGTGACACCGAGCCGCCGACTCTCCCATACATTGCATTTGTGAAAGCCCGATGCTTTCAAAGCACGTCAATCAAATTGGGAACTGGCAAAGCAGGGACCTGCAATTTTAATACATTAGCCGTAACCCGAGCTCTTACCGCACCGACACATGACCTGTCACTTAACGGCGGAGTCCCCATCTCTTAGAAACTCCTAAGGCTGTTGCTCTATCAACAATAGTAGCTACGAGTACAAGCTATATGCTGTTAACTGAATATATCTGATACTGTACCAGCTGAAGATTTTGATTTTAGTCTGTAAAGAATATTATTAATTTTTGATTGCACATAAAATAAAAATATACAAATTAGGTATTACTCAAGCTATGCAGCAAACATGATCTGTGTAAGATTTCTTCCAGAAAACATATCTATTTTGCAGAAAGTTTGATCCATTAGATACCCTACCCTATTGATAGCGAGTAATTAAATTAAAACTACTGTATCTTTTTACTAAGATAAGAGGCCCAGAGTCAGGTTGCGATATAGTAGATTATAGATTGACCGATTCACTGAATCATTATCGTATGCTGCTGAGTCGCTACTAGTGAAACAGATGCCTTATGAGTTTCCTCCATTTTGCTAACATATTTTCAGCCATCGTTAACGTTAACTTTCGCGTATGAAGTGTTTTAAAACATTAAGGTATGTTGACGTAATTAGACGACGTAACTTTTAAGTACGTGAGATGCAGGTTTTGCGAGTTTAATGTATCTTTAAGTAATGAGTTGCGAGACGCTTGAAGGAATTAATTTGAAAATGTTAACGGCGTAATTTCTCTTATGTAAATAAAATATAACGTTTCCTTATTACTCTTACAAGATGAATGAAAAGTAAAGTTAAAATGTATGTCTTGTTAAGGGGGTGCAGCGCAGAAAATAAATTTTCTTTCACCAGCTTCAACTAAACCATAATTTTCAAAATAAATTTGCACAATTTGTACAATTTACAAGCGTTGTTCTGGCTAAGTTAATAATACATGGTGAAATAGCAAAACATACCTACTGATTGCAAATTAACTGTTAACTGTCAAATCGATTATCATTAGAAATGATGTTGTAACAGACCACAGTTAGAGCACACTTGTTCCATGTCAGAATTATTGTCATATACGTAAAATTTATAAGGGTGTATATTACCTACACGTTTATAATTAATAGGTCATACAATTTCTTTAAAATTCCAAAAGGCAATGACCATATAAGGATCAAAGTACCTATAATAAAGAAGGTTGTACGTTTCATAGCACGTGACTTAAAAATACGACATATTCTGGAATTTCGTGCAGGACCCCTTTAATTGGTGTTTACTTTCTGTCTAATATTAATGACTTCGTTACACAGCTCGTTCACCTCTTAAATTCTCACTAGTAGCTGTTATTCAATTTCAATTTGAAGCAACTTCTACGTAGGTATTATATTTATTAAATGAAATTCATTAGAGAGTTTCCAGATACAAATTCATGTTTAGATTAAGATTACGGATATAAAGTGTAAAATTGGAGCCATTGCCGGTTTCTTTTTATATGCAACCGACAGACGACCAGAACAGTGATGACTGTTCTGTGTAGGTCATCACTTATGCAATCATAGCCTAAACAAGCACTAGTTTTATCACTAATAATCTATTAACACTACACTTTAATAAACTTCAGTACAGTCAATACAAAAGGTTATATTATTCGCGAATCCATTGTAGTGAAGTGTTTTTAAAAAAAAGCAATTAACAGACCGCCCGTAAAGTGTCATTACTCACTTCACACCGCACCGAACAATGTATTTGTTATTATTTAACTCCGCACTCAATGTAGTGTGTAACAAACGCAAACAATCGTCGTTTACCGAACACTGGGTAATTACACCCCTGCTGATAGAAAGAACCACCCTTCGTACTGCGCGAAAGTAAATGACGAATCACTTTGTACCCTGTCACGTTATAATAAAGGCTAAAATGATCAAAACATAAACGTAGACTACTTGAACTGGCAAAAATAAGTTGACCTCCGGCAATTCATTTGCGATCCTCTCAATGATGGCGGAGATAGAAGACTCTCGAGGCGGAGGGTGTCTTCGTAATGTGGTCGCTCCGAGTAAGGTAAAAGTGACAGGGTCGTGCATTGTGACATGTGTTTTCGGAGATTACAACCTTGTCGAAGTGTGGGGTGAATTAGCGAGTGGCAAGCACCAGAGGATAGGTACGAAGGAGGGTTTGCCTTGATAAGTACGAGTACGTGTAGATTGAATGAAAATAGGTACCTAGAGAGTTTAAAAATTCGCTAATTGATTTTGTTACACTTATTACGTAGATCGGGAGGAGTGGCGTCGATTGAGGGAGGCCCATCTCCAGCAGTGGCTGATTGATGGATGGATACTTGTTACGTTTTTAATTGAGACATCAAACAGTAGTTGTTGTTGTTACTGATCTACTTGCGAAATAATACGAATATCTTAATATACATATTTTATGTGTGCGTGTGTATGACAGTGAACTCCTCCTAAACGGCTGGATAGATGTAGATGAAATTTTTTGTGTGTGTGTTCAAGTGGATTGGAGAATGGTTTAGATTCACAATTTGCTCCACTGGAAAATGTTTTTTAAACACTATTTTAGTATTTTTATTTTTAAATGTCATTCATTGACGTGGAGCGTCGCGTCACTTTGACATTTCATATGGCAGAACAACGTTTGCGGGGTCAGCTAGTATGTTTATAAAATTATAACAGGAATTTTTTTTATGCTTTTTCCAATAGATATCCCAGAAAATCGGTAGAGATACATTGCATGTATTTTGATTGGATTTTTTTATTTATTAATTTTCATTCGTCACTTCATATTGATCCTTAAAAACTCACGAAATGCCAATTCTTTTTTTCCTTATTCCTTATTTTAAAATAAAAAACAACATCTTACCCCAATAACAATAAAGATCGGTTACTCGACTTGGGGAGGCAGGGGTGAGCGGCACATCAAATATTAATACTACACTCGCATGAGATAAAAACTATTAGGGCGGGTGGATTATGGCGAGATTATTATTTTAACTAAATTAGCTTACGATCGTTAGGGCAGAGTGCCTGAGACGTGCCAAAGATTAGTTTACAGACGGATCTTTCTGCTACATAACGTTTTGTTATATTTTTATTTTATTATTGCTAAGATTATGTAGGTACAAAGAAAAACATAAGAGAGGGCAGAAAAAGACATACATACTACTACTACGGCTATCATGTTGAATTTAATTAAGTTTATTTTTAATCGAACTATCACGATTAACATCACAATGGTTGAGTAATCAAGTGTCCAACCTTAGAAGCTCACACTCAATCAGTTTAACCGACCAAACTACACCGTTGCCATTGTACCAATTCCCAGGCTATTCCAATTTCAAACGTGAATTCTAAACACAAAGGACCGTTATGATGCCTATTCGCACATCTACGTGTAATTTGAACACGATCATTGCGAGATTTCATACCATGCTCGCCCACTAGAGGGCTTATTAAAAGTAAATTGCGAAAATTGCACTGCAAATGTGGCTCGCCTCTCGACGCGTTTGGCTAACCGGCTTACAGCGCCCAATGTAACCTGAACTCTCGTAGCAAACAAAACGTTTTTGACCATAGCCTTTGTGATATGGATAAAAATAAATCATGTCCAGTGTAACTTGAACTATGAAGGCATATCATATACATTCGGATGAAGTTCCGCTTAGTCGGCCAGTAGTTTTGTACCCACCCTCATGGTGTGGCAGAATGATGTTGCTATAATAAGCAACAAAATAGGGTTGTAATGATGCATTATTAAGGCCTTATAGTGTTGACAGCTAGGGTATGGGCTGTGGAGGATTACTACTCTGTAGCTCTTATGGATTTTCTTGACACCCTACGTAATAAATGCTTCACTGATGTTATTTTCTACGATAGGAATTTTACTTGGAATAGTCGTTATTAAATAAATATGGCTCTATAGATCCAAATAGGTAATTATATAGAGTTGGCCCGTACTCAGGTACCATTTCTACTGTGTAATTATTGTTTTTAAAGCAAATCTGTTCCAGTTGGAATGGTGTGGTTTACGGTTACACTTGTTTAGAGGTGACAATCCTTATTATTCCTTAGACTTAGATGGAGACTCCTATTAACAATAACTAACTGAGCTATAACTAAAAGCAACTAACAGGACTAACTGTCACTAACAGCTGCCCCAGCCTGTATATCCACTGACGAACTGGGCAACTAATGCTCTCATCAACTCTCTCAGCAAATTAATCACCCTAGTCCCTATGAGTTTTGTTCACATATTAACATTATTTACACATAAAATATTACACATTAAATAAATAAATAATTTAAAAAAATACACAAAACACAAACAATTCAAAATTATTATGGAGTTCTAAATGCTTATAATATTACTTAGTAATTATTACATGTAATATTCTCGTCAATAAAGCATTTATTTTATTTTGTTAACAGGTATGGTTCCAAAATCGCCGAGCGAAATGGAGAAAAGCGGAGAGGTTGAAAGAAGAACAGAGGAAGCGGGAGGGGGCTGACGTTATGGTGAAGAGAGATGCCGCAGATGATAAGGTAAATTAAGTGCGCGTATAGATGAATGAATAAAAATGTCATTCACATTTTTATTCCGCAATAAGGATAATAATTAAATCTATTTCTAGTTAATTGTCTATAAGTAATGTAAATTAGGTATGTAAATGTAAATTAGGTACATTAAAAACTTAGGTATGTTACTTAGCTTAGTTATTCAACTCAAAATTGCATAAGTTTCAGGTTTTTATTGTTTCATGTTATTATTAAAGCTAGGTTTTCATAATACCGCGAGAACCCGCGAAGTAGTATTCCACGACATCTATGACCATCTGTGATAGAATCTTACTTACTTATTTATTATTTTGCAGCGCGGCTTTTTTAAGCTTTTTTTAAGCTGACAATTACTAAGCATGCTCGTATCTTGCTAACCAATTCGAATAAATTTCCCTTTAAATGATAGCCATAAAATATAATATTCCTGGAATCAGGGTTCATCGGAGTGCATGTCACGCGGCTCTGGCGACGCGTCACCGCTGTCAGCGGCGGGGGCGTCACCGCGCGCGTCCCCGCCCGTAACGCCTGGCTCGCCGCGCCGCTCACCGCTCCGCTCGCCGCATCGCTCACCGAACCGCTCCCCGAGACAGGATAGGTAAGACTTATTTAGTTTTTATATACAACTGAATGGATTGTAGGTTTCTGTAGCCATGGTATTAGGTAATAGGACTTACGTGGATAATCCATGTAAGTCTAAAATTGTAAGTTGTTTGTGTTTGTCTCGACTGAACACAAGTACATTGCTACTAGTTTCCTGAGTTAAGCTGGTTACTTATTAGGAATTTATTATTATTTTATTTACTTACTCTTTAGTGTAGTCTTTAGCAAGGGGCTCCAATGGGCAGGCTTGCTTGCTTTGTAGCAATTCTATCATACCGGTCAACTCTTGGAGATATTTAGTGAGTTAAAATGCGAGTATATCTTAGTACAACATAAACTACAGTACAACATACTGTCACTAAAAGTCCAAAAAGGTGTTCTGTCCATCTTAATTTTATAAACTGGCAGGCCTTTATGCCTCGCATCTAGTGTCTTGCCTGATGTCTTACTACCAATATTTTAGTAATAAAAAAGACAGGTGGAACGATACTTGTTCCTGCCTAGTACCTCCATAGACTAAAACAAGATAAAACGGGCTGGATGATGTGTGAGATTCAGGTTAATAATATTACATTACACGGTACTCGTATTTGTATACGCATAATGAACGTCATTAGATTTATATGACGGGTTCACAAAGTTGATGCTTCGGTGAAGAACACGGCAAGAAACTCGGTAGTTCAACAATAGCATTCTGTTCAGGTCGGAGGCTAGCTGCGCATCGCCCGCGCCCTCCGTGGGCAGCGCGGGGTCGAGGGACGCGCCGCCCGAGCCGCGCGCGCCGCACCACATATTCTCACCCTTCGACCAGTAAGTTCACCTTAATATTTACAATAATAGAAAGATAATTTACTATCAAATACAACCTGTAACGTAGTTATGTGCATCTAACCTACTACTGTCTAAAGCAGGCAAATGAATTGCATTTAAACCTGAATATTTAAATGTTTTCAATGTTTTCCAACTGGTACCAATTATTTATTTATTTTATTTTATACATCCAATATATATTTAAA
>DWTT01002072.1:0-10522 GCA_018250895.1 Carterocephalus mandan | reverse complement strand
TTGAGTGTTTTTATTAAATTAATTTTTAATTTTATTAAATTAATTTTACACACGACAACATTGGCGGTTCCATGTCTCCGAAATAGGGAACTGTCAAAATAAATATATAGACTTGTCTATTGTCTGTTATCTTTGTATTTTCAATTCTCCTTTTTTGTATTGTATAAAATAATGATTATGATGTTATCACGTAAATCTATCGTCCGTAAACCGACTTTATAGACAACCAGTTTTTTTTTAAACTTCCTCCTCGTGCGTTACGGGGTTTTTTATCAGCCAGTAAATTATCTTACAGTGCGTTACGCAGTCTATTTTGCCCCGGGACTAAACTGATAAAGTACTCAATTGTAGCTTTTATAAATTTAATGTTCTTACTATTGCTATCATAATTGCTATACTGTTAGGTAATCAAATAAATAATATAGTGGTATATAGTGGTGGCGGCAATTGGAGATCTGAATTTTTTTATTAGAAGTTAATCAAAATAACGGTACGGTTTCCCTCACCGTGAACTTAGGTAGTGTATATATTGATGGCTGAATGTTTAGTCCTGTGGTCATTAACTTTCAAAATTTTGTTATCATTGTCACAAACACGACCAGTCATGATCAACGGGTTCCAGTTTGACATGATAACTGACGATATACGAATCGAATGTTTGGAAATAACCAGCGTGGACTGTCCTCGACAAGTGATCGCGCGCGACTGAAAAAACTGAATGAATTCACATAGCTCGCAACGATTTTTAAGGTTTGTTTATTTGATTTTATAAAAAATAATGGTCATAATATAAGCTACATTTTATAAGCCAATTTCGTAGATTATTTTGATACTAGTATTATGTCAAAATAATGAAAAAACTACGAAGACATTCCAATTTATTTTGAAGTGTATTAATGTAATTAAATTGTATTTAAAAATTTATGTAGATCTGTTTTTTTGTTATGATTTTGTCGATCTGATATTCATATTTGATTTTTCTGTATAGATCAATGGTCTATGGGTTGCAGCTTAGCTTTATATTTAGGGATGAATCCATATGAAACTGTGTATTTACGCGGCTGTTTTGTAGTAGGCCTCTTATCGGTTGCACACAGTAACCTGGGTTATCGCAAAGATCGCCACGAGTGTATCTATAAACAATAAGAGTAAAAATAGAAACTTGAATACTTGAACTTGAATGAATGATAAATGTTTCCCAACCCGCAGTTTAAAATTAACTAATACTTTTTTGTTAAATATTTCGCGACCCATCTTTAATCTTCGCAAACTCGACGGATGCCTCGCCCTGCTTCTGCGACACAAATTTATCCTCAAATCAATCAGTGGTAAAACTAGTAATCTAGGGATGATTAATTAAGAGTTGCAAAATGTAATTTTTATTAATATTTAAATTGTTGACTTAAAAAAAATTTAATATACGCCGACAGGCAAACAGTCTGACGGAAACTTTGATTACTCATCAATCCTACATAGTATTTCTTTTTCAAGATTTATTCAACATCATCATCACAAACACGGTCTAGTTAGGCCGTTAGTTTTATTATTTATATATATAGAAAAGATAAAATATTGTCAAATTCGTTGTATAGTATCTAATATTTTGGAAATTTACGCTACGCGGTGATTTTATGACTTTTATGACCGATGTGTGGCGAGCTCGCGTAGCCCGTAGCTCGCGTAGCGCGTAGCGTCCCGCAACCCTCATCTGTTAATAAAATATTCAAAATAATAAATATTCTGCAATTATGTTTAGGAAACCTGTATTTATATGGTATCGTGCGGTAATGTTATCACTTGTTGTTGTGAGTCAACATTATTAAATGTGAGCAACACAATGTAAAAAAAGTCACATTTTTTAGATTATTTACAAGTTTTTAAACTAAGTATTAATAATTTGACTTTATTTTAATAGTTTTAAGGACAGTTTCATTTCAATCAATTTCGTTTCTATTAATAAGTAATTAGTAACATTTCGATTCGACGAATCAATTCATGTGTGTGTATAGGTGTACTGTACTAATAGGTGTACTTTAGAGTTTGTTCATTTCAGATAAAATGCTTATACTTAGATAAGTAAACATTTGCATGTTATCTTATCTTTATTAATACATAGTATATAATGCAACCTTAGGAAATCCATTGAACGATATGCAATTAGTGTAAAGTACTGTAAAGGTTCCTAATACGCATGGTGTTCAGTCCATAGTATTAAATCTATGGTTCAGTCATTATTAGTTACATAAGAATTACTCTGTTCAAATTCGATCTGGAATATATGTAAACAAACCATTAAAATTCCTTTGTTAGGGTTATCACCAACCGATAACTTGATTCTTACACCATAATCACCTAATATGTATGGCACACGTTCAAAGTACCTACTAATGATATGATATATAAACTCTCTAACTAACTTTTTATTGATAGACATCAACTACAAACTGCGAAAAAATGAGGTTCATCCAACGTGATTCATCACACTTTCTTCTTTGAAATACTAACGGTCTCACAACCTTAATTAGGTACGTGAAGAGATTTGAACAAAATGTTTTGTGTATGCCTTAAAATTACATATAACTCCCAAAACCTTGCAGCGACGTTGGTGTTATCTGGCTTTGCAATTTGGTCGCGTTCTTTATGTATTTCCATAAACGTATTTCCACTTGTGAGCATTCACATACATCACGCAACAGTAATATTTGAATCAGTTGTACTTGCCAAGTTTCGTTACTCCTCCTTATATGAGTACCTACTTACTCACTCAGATATTGGTTGAAATGGACTCTTTGAAAGCTCATATAATATTTAAGTCAATGTTGTTTACTCTGCGTAAGTGCAAGTACATAAATAGCATTTCAATGAGGCTCAGTAATACGGAGAGCGATGCCGCCGCCCGAGACTTCCAAGCCGATAAACCATGACGCTGAGTGGACTGACTTGGTAAGGGTTCGGCCCTATTACCAGAGATTCCACAAGCGGTTCATTGCACCTTGGATGGGTGATCGCTTGTGGCGATATTCTTCAGTGCTTCGTGCATCGCCTTACCTACTTCCGCCAATAAATCGCAAGATAACAGTCGGTAAGCCATAGCTGAAACCTTTTGGCGGTTTATAAACTTCCGACACTCGGTAACCTCTACCTCAACACGTACTGGAGCAACGTGGTGGGGAACACTCGGTCTTTTTAGTTGCGAGAAGAGATCCATCATGACCTAATTGCACTTTCACTCGTCGTCACAGACTACCTTTTCTCGTCTCGCCTCCTCTCTAAATGGGATCTTAGTCTACTAATCAGGTGTCATCGTAAGTTCTTCAATAATCAGGCATCGTAACATCGTAAGGTAACTTATACGTCGTCATCGTTACAAGGAATTTCTAAAAGACGCACATAACTTTAGAAAAGGTCCGTTCGGAAGATCCTCTGGAGTCTTGAACCGAATTTCTGCCACAGGGTTATCCTTACGCCCTACGTGTATTATTTATTGAATTATTTAATTAATAAATGTAGTAAATATTAAACAAAATCGAATATAGTTGTAGATTGAGATTGTGTAGTGATCTGTGTCCGCGAACTGCAACACAGGGTACCGGCCTTCCGCAGGGTGTTAGTTTGTACCTAAGTGTTCATTTATTTAGGTATATTCAGGAAGATGTTGCAGAACTTTGTGGAACCACGGAAAATTGAAACAAACCTAGCCAGTGTAGTGGTTACAAACCACTGCTGATTTTCAGTGTGCCCATACTGTCCGTATTATTGAAAATTACAAAGAGAAAACTGCTAACCACAAAGACACTTTTCCGCAAAATAATTTAAACAATTGATTTGTTTTTGACATCTTTACTGTACTATATTTCCTTTCGTATATCTATCTTTATTTGTTTAACGAGTGGAAAACCATTCAAAAATATTGTGGGAGCGACTGGGTTAGGGCTTGAGGAGGACTTCAGGAAACTCTGTTAGGACGAACCGGTGCCCTATGGCTGCTCCGGTGCTGTGCTAATGTCTCGTTACGGAGGAGAAGGGAATTCTTCTACACCTATCTATTTTTGTGTTCTTCCACTTTTGCCACCCGCAACCCAAGAGTTCCTTTTAGTCACATGTTACTAGAGGCAGGAGCTACCGTTGGACAATTCAAATCCCGAGCTACAATCTTATCTACTGGTAGTAAATTATGTATACAAATACTGAAATATAAAATACTTTCTAATAAGACAATACAAAATGTTTTGCCCACGGAGTCCAATCAGCTACGTTTTTGAAACATTTTTTTATATTCACGCCTTTTGTATCTACGAGTATATAGTAGAGTTCTTTGAGAATTGTATACATATACATTACGACTAAGTATTGTATATAAGAATTGTATATAATACTTTGCGACTAAGATTTCGTACGTAACCCCGCAATTCAAATTACGTAATTTTAAAATGTATTAACATACTTGACCCTAAGTATATTTTCATACAGTGTTGCGGTTATTATGTTACCTTTTATAATTGGCATTGACACATGGGACAATATAGGTATTTGATGAGCAAATAGCGCAAGTAATTACTATAAAGTAGAAAGCGTAGAGGGGCGGAGCGTGGTGGAACGCGGCCGGCGCGAGCGTTGCGCGCGCAGTGGCTCGGCGGCGCGCGCGCACCGCACACCCAGAGCCCGCCGCTGCACGCGCCCGCTTCCGCTCCGCGCGCCGCACGCGACTCCCAGCGCCGCCCGCGAGCGCGACCCCCGTATAAAGCGATCACTCCTCGACCACTCGCACGCAGTCTCCGCTGAACCGCGATCTCTTGTGCACTCGACGGCTTTCACGTGTCCACCGTTACGATAAACTTTACACAGTGAAATAAATATAACGCGATCATGGCCGAGGACTGGGGATACACCGGTGAAAACGGTGAGTTTACCTGTTACTATCTGCTGGATGGTAAATCGCAGTCGACGCCAACCGGTTTGTTTACGTCGGGCACGTGATACACTCAGTGTAAATAAAATAAATGTTCAAGTTTTGCTTTGTATGAATTTCAAAGTTAGATTAAGTTACAAAACTGTATACGTATTAAAATTAACAATATCATGTGTAGTTAATGAGTCACGCCAGCATAAAACAAATAGTACTTTAGGTAATGTGACGTTCAATCAGGGTTTTTCTTTAATAAATAATGCCCAATTGATATCCATTCATGCGGCACCTGTTGACTTAATATATTATATGATTTAATATATTAGTATAATGTGTTTATACATACCTATTTATTAAAGTTGATGTTATTCTTTATTTTGGATTAAATGAAAAATTATCTTCTAGAAATGTTACCTAAGGTGAACTAAATAATACCTACCTAATTAATTTCACATGCCTTTTGTTGTCATGAAATAATCACAGGATGTTATGAATTGATGCTCTTCTGTCAGGTTCCTTGGACCATAGTGTTGAGTAGGAAAACAAACAAATCCTACGCGGATAAATTAAGCATAAATGTATATACTTAGAATATTTACGTATTTATTAATCCTAGTAAATAACTACCGATCCTATCGTTGATCTTTACGATGACATCTTGCGGCTTGCGGTAGCGCTGCAAATTAATGAACTTAACGCAAAAATGCGAGTAAGTTGCAGCGCAAAACCAGGGTTATCTATTTTCATACAATTTCATTATCAAAGCACAATGACTCCACTAAATGTAAAATCAACGAGCAAGGCGACCGCTGAATATTCAATTCCAAGAATATACTTAATTTGTTGATGCAGACTAAGTAAGTTCTTCATTTATTTGATTACATTTTCTGATTGACTTATTTTTACGATTCACATAATAACTTACAAACAATTATTAGCTATTATTATTATCTCAGAATCTCATTATCAACCTAGGTGAATAACATAAAACTAAACTATAGTCTGCACTTAGCTGTGACGAATTAAAATAATTATATTTATCCTTGAAGTAGGTTCATTATAATGAACGTTAGTGCAGAGACAAATTTTAGCTCTTTCCGCCATTAGACGGATAATTAATAGGATATACGATGAATACTGCGACGATTAGTCTGAGATAAATCTCGAAGAAAAACCTGCCCACTCGTAGCCATTGACATGTCAATGCTCATAGCATGATGTCGTAATGTATTGTGATACATAATTAAAGAATATCTATAAAATGTACCTGTAAAATGAATAATAAGAATTCGTTATTGCCTTTATAAAAATAATATTAGATTTGACTGATTAAGTTGTTCAATTGGCAACCATGTCTCGAGATAACTGAAGGACCACAGCCTTGGAACCGGGCGACTGGGAGTCGATATTAAGGAAACTATTAAGTTTTTCATTTGCAACAGCACGAGGGAAGGTCGCTTACGTTCGTAGGTAGCAAAATCAAGGTATCACTATACGTCCACCCCGGGTTGTGCTAAGAGCGACATAGTACAAAATATGGGCAGCAGCGTCTCCCAGACGTACTTTAATCTAACTGCGGTCACCAACAAGCACCAGCCAAGCGCGGTGACTATGGCTACTAACCTCTCTTAATAGGTACAATCAAGGCCCCGGCCCCCAGTCGCCGGCGGCCCCGCTATTCCTGGCTACAGCGGCGGCCATGGTAATGCCGGGACAAAGGTTGCTACAATCTCCGGAAGACGCCCGGCCATCCATTCATTAAACAAGCCACCTTTGGCCCTGGCAACTTACAACGCCAGGACACTGAGAGCCCATGATTTGTATGAGCTGGAAGAGGAGTTGAACAAGTAACACTGGAGTGTACCGGGATTATCCGAAGACAGGGGGAGGACACGGTAATCCTTAAATTCGGTAACCTGTTCTTCTACGGGAGGGCGAACATTAGTTCCAAGGTGGTGTCGGGTTTCGTGTCCACAAGTCTCTCGACCACGACTCGGAAAACGGAGTATTGGCCTCCCTCCAACGAGGTGGACCGATGACCAGAGGATGACAGTAGGAAACCACTGGATTCTGAGGGCACAGGATCACGAGGAGTGATGTCGATTGAGGGAGACCTATGTCTGGCAGTGGACCTTGAAAGGCTGATGGATGGATGGAACAGTTAGGTTACAGTCACTGAAGAAAAATTGTAAAACGACTAATGGAATTGTTAAATACAATAATTTTATCGAAATTAATATCACGTCACTGAATCGGCTAACCATAATGGAAATTTAGTGTAGTTATATAGTATTTCCACTATGGTTTAACTATTTGCTTCGATACAGCAGCGGCTATCACCAATAATTAATTACCTACCTAAAGCTTAAAATTATTTCTTTATTATTAGAAGGCTAATTATTTTCCCTAAAGGTGTTAAAAGATCGCGTGCGAACATTGAACGCTGGCCTAAATAAACGAACTGAAGCAAAGCCGACGATGAAGGAAACTTTACAAACTTGGTGGATTATTTACACTTTTAATGCCAAATAGTGTAAATCTTACATAAGTATGTTTATGTAACTATGTAACAACCTAAAACAAAATGTTTGTTTATTAGAATTATTCGAATTTACTAACAGAGAACAAGGTGAGAGAAGATTATTCGATAGTAAAATCTGCACGGTTGAAATATTTGTTTATTATAATTTCACAGAACTTGTGTGGGTAAAGATTTGATCGAATCTACGCAAATATCCATTTTCCTGTTCGTTCCTCTTCGAAATTCTTCACCGAATCGAAATGTTATCCACAGTATTATAATATATTACTTAGTGTGGGTAATTACTAACGCAGGTTGGAGGCCAAGCTGGAGTAATAGAGTACCTAATAATTTGCTGTAGTCCTCGCCATGATGGGTGACCGCTAGTGGCAAAAATTTCATGGGCTACCATGCTTCGGAGGGCACGTTAAACCGTCTGTCCCGGTATGTTTTCAATAGTAAAAACAATCCTTAAGCTTTGTCAAGACCTTCGGGTGGCTTGAGAAAATTCGATAGTGGCTTGAACACAAACCCATCCACTAATACGCTGTGGAGCAGTGTGGTGGAGTATGATCTAGACTTCCGCAGCTTTGTCTATGAGAGAGACCCGTGCCCAACAGTGGGACTTGCCAGTCCATGTCGTGGCACTGGTGGCGGTTGTGAAGAAAGCCATTGTAATGATGAGGCTACAGCCAATAGAAAACTAAAAATCTGTCGAATAAAACATAAGGAACATACTTAATATTAAAATATTGGTCAATTCTTAGTTTTCTGTATCTTATTTTGCAGTTTCTGTGTCAATTCTAATATAATAATTGTCTTGGTCAATAAGGCTCAGTCAAATATCCGCGTGATCCGTTCAATTCAATGAACCAGTGAAAACTAGTTAATTTGTGGAACAAATTGATTCTTAAAATTCAAGATTCCTACTTAAAATCTAATCTCTCGTATAAAATTCGCGTTGATTATTCTGATTCACCGCCAAGAAGTACCAAGAATAATTAAACCGTTAAAATTTTTTTTTTAAAAAGCTTTTTAAAACTTTTTTTTTATTTTCATGCATTGTCATCGGCACGGACTACACATAATCCTTACTCTATGCTAATATTATAAATGCGAAAGTAACTCTGTCTGTCTGTCTCGCTAAAAACTACTGAGCTGATTTAAATAAAATTTGGTACACAGATAGTCTAGAGGCTGAGAAAGGACATAGGCTACTTTTTAATTGGCAAATATCCGCGTGATCCGTTCAATTCAATGAACCAGTGAAAACTAGTTAATTTGTGGAACAAATTGATTCTTAAAATTCAAGATTCCTACTTAAAATCTAATCTCTCGTATAAAATTCGCGTTGATTATTCTGATTCACCGCCAAGAAGTACCAAGAAAATGAACCATGTTTGTTTAGTTACTTTCATACACTAACATACATCCATACTAATATCACGGACTACACATAATCCTTACTCTATGCTAATATTATAAATGCGAAAGTAACTCTGTTTGTCTGTCTCGCTAAAAACTACTGAACTGATTTAAATTAAATTTGGTACACAGATAGTCTAGAGGCTGAGAAAGGACATAGGCTACTTTTTGATTGGAAAAAAGGGTTTGATAAGGGGGATGAAATGTTGTGTGAAAGTAATGTTTTCAGAACTAGAAGAATAAAAATTTTATTTTAAGCTGTTGATTAGATATAAATAAATATGGCATTCAAAGTTTGTAAAAATGTTACCCTTAAGGGTGTAAAATAAACATACGTGATAACACATTTACAGATTAATTACAAATTTGTGGAGCTATAGTTAAAGTGTTAAGAAGAAGACATACAAAATCAGCAAAATTGAACAGCCAAGACAAAAGCACAAAGACAGGGTCATTGACATTGTAACATACGAGCCACATTTGATTTACTCACTGAACTCTACATCTACCTTAAAGAAATTCAATCAGTATTTTGGAATCAGTATTTTGTATTCGTTAAATATTTGAATAGAGTGTTGAGTGTGCCAACCGTTTCAATCCTTGGCCCTGGTTTTCATCGGTGAAAGTGCTTGCGTGGACGTCGACTGTTTCGACCAAACCAAGGCGCAGATACATTCATATGCAATCTGCGCTCGGGATCTGGCTGCACACAAACTACTTACACCCATTACGATATTATGTAAAGTTTTGCCGGATAACCGCGCTATAGGTATACTGTTTGAAGATTTTACTCATAAATAAACTTTCACTTTCATGAACTGTGAGGGTTATGACGTTTAATCTACTAAGGTCATATACAAATTTCCAAGGAGTCAACCTAAATGAAAATAACTAGGATGTGCCGATGGGCTGTTTGCATATTAATGGAAAACATTTGGTATTGTTGCTCCATGAGATTTGAACCTGTTTAGGAGCAAACTCCCCTTAAATTGGGAAACCCTAAAAAATATCATTTGTAATGATGAAGAATTTAAACGTAGGTACATTCATATTAAGTATTGTAAGAATAAATGTAATACATTTGCATAATCGCTAGTTCAAGATTATTCTTTTCATGCACTCATTAATCAATCATTGAACACTTGATATTTTAATTCTCAAATCAAAAAGCAGTGATAGAATACAGACAACGGTTGTGCATCGTTCAAAGTATGTTTAAATAAAGTAACAAATCATGATTGGCACAAATTACTTCCTAGGTGATGCTTAGGTTGGGTATGATCTGTAATTTTGTAATTATATACCGTTTAGAAACCATTGTATATATTTTACAGCATAAAGGTCATTTCAAGGTAAAGTAGAGAAGTGAACCTGCCCGTTACAAAAAATATATACCTATTCCACTGAACTGTCCTTACTTACGTAAAGAGTATATTGCCACTTCCATTCAAATTTTCAAGAATCATGTCAACGAGACAAGAAAGTCACTTGATTTGGAAGATACTGCAAAATGTAGAGATGCGTGTCCTGTCACTTATTGTAATCTTAATATAATCACGTGTCACGTTGTTTGTTCGCGATGGACTCCTAAACTAACCGATTTTAAATTAAATTTGCACACCGTGTGCAGTTTGATCCAACTTGAAAGATAGGATAGCTTACATCTTAAT
>DWTT01002071.1:0-10525 GCA_018250895.1 Carterocephalus mandan | reverse complement strand
AGTCTACTTTGTGCGATGCGATGCACGAGTATGATAAATGCTATTTCAGATTATAGTAAAATAAAAGTAAGTACATAGTTAAAGTAATTTAAAAATAACTTTAACTTGTCCTCCCCCATCTAGCTCCATTCCTCGTTTGTCCATGCACGGCGGCAAATTTCAGCAAGTTTAAAATTCGAAACGGAAAGACTCGAATTTCGAATTAAGAAATTGGATTGGTCTGCTTGCGACGATAAAAGATCGGCTGATATGGCTTCTTGGGTTTTGGCAAGTTTGTTAAGATATAGCGAGTGAATGAATGAATGAGAAATTGGTTGACGTTAAGACGACTTTCGAATGAAAACTCAAGTTGGGTATTTTAAATTACGACCATTTGAGTAATCAAATTAAGTTCCACTTTTTTTTATCACTGTCTCAGACATTCATCAAGGTGGTTGCTCGCCGGTATTATACTTGCTTTTTTATGGATTGCAAGACTCAATTAGGGACTGGGATGATTGGTCCAGTTAGCTGAGAGACTTAATTAGAACATTAGTTTGTCAGTTTGTCTACTTATTATATTTTAAGCCTACTTGATGGTAGAGGGTGATTTTGTACGTAAAACGATTTGACGCAGGCAGAAAGCTAGTTTTAAATATTTTTGCTGAAAATTACGTTAGAATATGTTATTGAAAGTGTATCTTAATTCGTGTTTTTTTCTCTTACGAAGCAATTGAGCAGTATACTCGAACATAAATAGATTGTGGGCCGTAGTGTACATGATTGGATCTTGATAATCTCAGGGATTTTGTATAAGGAAAGTCGGATTTTCATAATGTTGCTACGAAATACAACTACACTCATGAACAATATTAGGAATTTTGTTTCGTACATCGCTGAATTTAATATTTGTCAAGACAAATCTTTGTTATAAAGTGGAATGATTTATTTGTAATGTTTTCACACAAACTACTGGACCGATTTCAAAAATTCTTTCACCATTAGAAAGCTGCATCTTCACTGAGTGATAGGCTATATAATATTACTAGGTGTAAACGAAACTATTGTTATGTCTAGGAATTCCACGGAAGCGAAACTGTCGGCGTCCACTAGTAAATGATAATTGCTTATATACTCTCTCTAATATTATGCCTATGAAAGGCGTTGAATTAAAACTTAACGAAAATCTTTGTAGGTATTTGTAGCTCCAAGGACTTCAGTAGAAATTCCGAATTTCTACGAAATCGTGGATATGGGATGATGAAAGAATACCTACATTGTGCTACAACAGTGTTGTCTGTGTAGATATTACCCTGTATCGGGGACAGCGTGTGCTTTGAGGGTTTGAGCTGCAGCTGATTAGAGGTGAGAGGCTTAGGCGATAGGGCTGCCACCCTGCTAGATTAGATAGTAAAACTCATCGATATATGAAGTGTAAAAACGGTAAATTGTATCTCTGCGCACTGCCCTCTAAAAGTCTCACACTAAATCTGACATCAGATTAGTGGAAATTTTGCATAGTTTCGTGGCAGTATTTGATGAAGGTATTCTTACAGATTCTGTATGATATCAACAAAATACTCGTATGCCCAATGCATGGAATTCTATTCTATGGTTCAAATAGGGTACATTAAAGTATACCCTATGTGATCACAGAATACAATGATTTTTGAAACTACACTAAATCTAGTTCAAGTAACTAGTGATACGCCGAAGCTTTTAAAATGACACTTAACGATTTAGTATAATATACTCAATAACGAAAACACCGTTTGGTTGAAAATTGGTTTGATAGAAATACAAACTTACTTATATAAGATATCAAAACGTGCTTGTAACAATTAGGGTCAACAGCAACTGTCCATTTGGAAAAAAAAATAGCACACGTTTTCGTGTTTCGTAGCGGTGGCAGCCCTGTCGGAATATAGAGCAAGCGCAGATCGCGCGTCGCGCCGCGGGGAAATCAGTCCCCGTAGTTCGCGATTCTTCCACATTGGCGTGAAGTAGGTAGGTAAAGTAAAATTCTAGGTGCCGAAGAATGCTCTTTGTACTTCTTTATAGAAGTATAATCTAGGTATCTATACTCAATGATAGAGCAACCAACCTTCAACGGCTACTAGATATGACTAAACCAAAATTAATAAAGTTCGATTATAAAAACAAGCAGGTAGACTCGACAATTTAAAAAAAATATATATTTATTAAAATGGCGAAAATTCGCATTCAGAAATCAAAGCTCGTTTTAGATGAGTTAAAACGAGTTATAGAAAATGAAAAATGTAGGTACTAAAAAATGGTGCTACATAAAACCAAGGTAAGTAAATGACGAAGATGTCATTTACTTTATGAAATTTTAAGAATTTATCCAGCAAGCAGCAAGCTTCGTTTCCACTCTAACTCCTTCTAGAGGAGGCATGAGAGAATAGGATGGAATTCGTCTAAATACCTCGCCTTATGAATGTCAGATATTCACAAGATTTAATGTCATTTTAGTATATTATGGCTTATGAACTAAATAGAAAAATAAATTTCTTTGGTAGGTATTATACCATACTGACTGATGTCATTATTCTTCCCTTGCCTTGTTCTTCTACCTTCCTTCCGACCTATGGGACCTTACTCCTAAGATGGTAGCTAGGGGTGGAAATGACTTACTACTTAGACGAATGGTTTTACTTAGGTACTACTTAGTGGTTTTATTAGTAGAGGTATTTAACATTGAGTAACTTATGTACCTACTGATTTAGATTTAGTACGGTTTGAATGAGGATTTATTCATAATTGACATTGAATTCCAGAGTAGGTACATCCGCAGGTTCCACCAATCAGCGACTAGTAACACATTTTTTCCATTTTCTTTGAATCCCTATTACAAAGTGTGTATTGATGTCCATCTGTAAGTATCGTACACATCTTTAAATGATATTTCTGAGGAATACACCTGAATCCCATGAGATTAAAATGATAAAAAGTCTAGAAAACAAACATATCGTTTCGACTGAAAAATCCAGACATGTTTGTGATAAACTCAAAAGAAAGTAAGTTCAAAACACGTTAACAGACTTTTCTACTTTATGGCATATTAATAACTTATAATAGCATAAAGCATCGATCGGATTCCATTTTGATCCGAACGCAATTGAAGTGTATTTTCGCGGGAAAAATGATGCTGACATTTTCTCTGCTTTTTTTTATCTTTTTCACCCGATGATTTTTTCCGTTTCACCACACTCGCGAATGACTGCGTTCTCATTTGAGCAATGGCATTTGACGGCTGCGCCTTTGTCGTAGTGGAGTGAAAAAAATAGATGACGATCCATTTTTGATTGAAGTTGGCGCGCTTTGGGGACAGATTTTTTAGGGTTCTTCGCGGAAATACAATTTTTCAGGTGATAATATTCTTAAAATTCGATATTTTTATACGATACTAGAATATAATAGAAGAAACTAATACATAGATAGAAACGCCTACAAAGGTATGGATGTTTCACACATTCCACGTATATCCTTTAAGCTTAATTGATTCAATATTTACAAACAAAAAAGAATAAAGTCTGTATTTTAATAAAATGTATTTAGTACTCTACTAAACTACTTATACACATGCTTAAGTAGATATGCAGAATTTGTAACTATACCATACTAATAGAATCACTGGATACCTGTTCAAATGTTTAATAGAAACTAATTTTAAAAGAATAAAAGTGTTTAGACTTAACAGTTACTGTGAAATTAAATACATATTAATCTTGCATAAGCATCTTTGTAAATTATCTACGTTACTAAGAAATTACTAAACTCCCAAAGGGCCTGCGTACCCGCATACTTATATTTTTATACCTGTAGATGCGGTTACTCATCAAAATACATAATTATCTCACGGAATAACATTAAAGTAGGCGCCGTTACCAACTTTGTTAATCAAAGTAAGAGGGTGGAAAGGAAAAAACAGGGATAATCCAATAACACCTGAAACTCATCAATATTTATTGAAAAAACGACTCCCATCGAATGTTAAACAATTTCTCTGTATAGCTGTGTCAACTTAGGTGAAAGATCCGACAAGTCCGACAACTGATGACATTACTTTTACCACGCTTTTTACTGCCAACATAAGAAAACCAACCTTATCGCTGCCAACACAACGGAGTAAGTAAATTTCCGTGAACGCGAATATAATTTCGCTCTGTTGGTATCACAGCCAGGTACACTTGCGTTCAGAAATCGTTAACATGACGACGTGTAATTCCTATTTCCTCGCTGTAGGGGCCATATTTGAACGGCTGTGTTAACTGGATTTATCAAGAAATTTGGTCTGTTATGATAATGGTATTTTTCATATTAAAACTTGCGCTGCGTATTCCCCAGTATATTAAAGGGAATGGTTTTATAAGAATCGAAAATAAAGAATGTATCTACATTTGTGAACCCTAAGCGCATTTGGAATGGTAATAAGGAGAAAAATGTTTGCGGTCCCTTGTGAGTTGAGAATATTTGAAGCTTCCTAATGTGTTTTCGCCGGTGATAAGTGATGATAGCCTATAATATTGGTTAAGAAAAAAAAAATTAAATGCTTTGATGTACATATTTTTTTAATAAGATAGTTTGGGTTAAGTAATGTTGTTTAGTTAAGTTAAGTGCATTAAGGTGAAAGTCTTTGGTTGAGAGCAAAGATTTTGCTTAAAGATCGGTTATCAAATGAGACAGAAGATAGATAGTTTTCCCGTCTGTTAGACTTAGTTTTAATTGTGTACTGGCCCTTGGCGCAATCGTTAGTGAACCTTCCTGTTACGCCAGGGGTCCTAGGTTCGAATTCTCAGGACAAACATTCATGGGATGACCAAAAAAAAAATGAACACTTGTGTTTGTATTTATGTATGTATTGTAGTGTTATAAAATTTTATAACACTACAGTATTTACAAATATATTATGTATGTATATCAGTCTCTGTCACCCATACTACAGTCTATCTGCAGATGTGAGCATGTCCATGAAATTTATTTATTTATTGTCAATGTTCTGGACAGTTTTGTTCACCAATGGATATGAAAAAATATCTTGATAAATCATATTAAGTACTGTCCAGAATGAATGCATTAAGTTTAGAATAATAACCAATAAGTACGTGAATTCCGGCGATTTTCTTATTTCAGCTGTAAGGATTAACACGTGTATTGACACTATAACTATAGATACAATCGAATTAGATATTGAACGATCCATACATCATCGCTAACTGGCAAACCTTAGATACCCTGATTTTTTTATGAGAGCCCTTTGCTTAATTGTAGGAAGCATCACTGGACATTGCCCACTTAACAAACATTTATGTTATACGTATGACCGACAGCATTGTATAGTGCTTAAACGTACGTATTAACAAGTATTACTGGAATGCAGAGGCGTAGTTAAACACCGAACTGAAATCCTCGTCACACCAAGGTCGTTCCGCGAAGCCTGTGGGGACACCAGAAGCCTGCACTTTCGTACGGAGCTAGACTGGCTAGACACCTAGGCACTGCGACGTCCGAAGTACGACGACTGAAGTATTTTCGTGTGGTTTGTGTGCACACAATGTCTTTGGTTGAAGCTATTCTATAATTTTTTCAAAGGCTTAGAAAGTCTGCCATTCTTATATAGATTCAGACTACATCCTTAAATATCTCAATCATCATTCCATAGGTACCTATATTTAGTGCGCCACTGAAGGATTGTGTTGGTGATGTGTTTTCTTTTGACAGTTACATTTGATCATGGTGCCAAAATACTCAATAGAAACATTGTTTTTTATCTTTATGAACATACACTAATGATATGTGAAGCTAAATAAGCCGTTCTTCGCATTAGGACTTTTTAGAAGCACTTTCCTGTGTACCGAACTGTTCTTAAGCAATTTATTCTAATAAGAAACATAAGAACCAAAAGCAATCAATCAGACACATATGGGCTTTGCTTAAAACCTCCTTTCCAATTACATCCCTCGTTATTTGAATCGGGCAACACTAAATTACCGAATAACATGTTGACGACAGAACGCTTTTCAATCTCTACTAACAATATTCCCCCAAAAGGAGCCCTCTTTTGTATGGTGGACCCCAAATGCCAATCTGAGAAGATTGCTTTTTTTCTTTTGTTAGTTTTGAATGCGTATATGTTGCTCCAAAAGCGGAGCGCAACTCGGCGAGGTCTTTTGTAGGTGATTAAATATGGCGTACATATCAATTTACGCGGGCTGTCAAACACGACAGATCTTCAATGTCTATGAATAAGATCCAAATTCAAAAAATCACTTGTCATGTTGGCCGCAAAAAAATTGGCTGCGTTCATAAAACGCGGATTGGTTGTTTAATGGTTTCTTGATTCCCGTACGATTTGTCCGGTGATTAATTTTGTCGTGTGCGATGTTAGGACGACTCTCGGATTATTGTGCCCTTCTGAATGCGAGACAATGGCCATTGACTGATATTAATCAATTGTATCGCAATAAAGATACTGTTTCGCGTGATTAATATCGACATGAATACATAAAAAGTTGATGCAGATAGAATCGAAACGATTCAGATTAGGATTTTAAAAAAACATTAATACCGATGCGCTTTTTTGAGTGTTTCAAAAAGGCGTACGTATGTGCATATCAATGGCAGTAATTTAAAAAGAAAGCTTCGAATTGCGAAACTGAAGGCGCATCACTCATTCACTCCGTTCGTTCCCCGTCGGATTGGCAGGCGAATTTGAAATTTGAATTGAGAATCGCAAATAGAGTGCGTTCCGTTCTTCGGAAGTCCAATTTGGCTGATTGACGCCAGGCATTGGATTTCAAACAGGTCAAAGACTGCTAACGGGGAGGTGCGACGGATTACAACACGTGCGAAGCTGAGAGCTGATTTCATCGAATGCCTTCAAACGTAGACTGACGGGAGCATGGATTTGTAATATAGGATTATTTACGCAGCAAATTTTAAGAGGCATTTGTGTAATCTTCACAGAAAACATAAAATTCACTTATTGAATCATTGGATTAAAAAAAATATTTGAACTTTCCTTTATGGAAAATTCAGAATAAAGTTTTTGCAAAGAAAAAAATTAACTTAAGTAATGAACTTACTTACCTTCATAACAAATATATTAAACATTATTTTAGTTATACAGGATTTTGTCTTCTTTATTCTAATTTAATTCATAATTCGAATTTTAAAAAAAATTACATAATTTCATAATTATTTCTTGTAGCCTTAATGGCTGTAATAGTTTTATCGTAGAGGTGTATTCATTTGTTATGAATTATGAATAAGGGGGTATAAAGGAATGGTTATATTCATGTGGACGGGTTAGAGGCCAACCCAGTGTCGAATGTTCTCAAGCGACTAGAAAGCATTTGAGAAGACTTATATTATTGAAAACAACAGGGACTGACGGTTTAACGTGCCCTCTGAAGTACAGCACCCAGCGAATCGAGCCCGTCGTTGAACTCTTTGTATCACATACGAGACCACCGGCTCGAGCCATTGGCACCAACTAGTTTTCCAATCAAGTAGACTACAACTTCTGCTCGCAGTATTTGTCCGCTAACCAAACTCAAATCTCAAACTCATACAGCATACAGGGTTACCAACCACAAAAAGAAACATTGTCACACAAAGTAGAGCGAGCTTGTGAACATCAAACTCGCTCTACTCGGGTTTGAGCATGGAACGCGTTATTCGAGTCATTGTCGGCTGTTCCAATTTGCTGATTGACGGCATCTGGTACAAAGCTCAAAGACTTTGACTCGCCTGTAGATTGGAATTGAGAACTATCGCACTCTTTACATAGCTGTGGCAGCTAGGCCTAGAAGCCCTCGGTATCTTCCAATCATCACAACAGAAGTCATTAACATACTTCTTAAGCTTAATCGGGTTTATTTAATAGGAAATGAGGTGATATCATATTCTACTTGGTATTCTTTCCTTTCACACTTGATTTATAGAAAACCAATTTTTCTATTCGTGTTTTAAAAATGAGTGTCATAGATAAATATTATAGCAGTTGAATTTCAAAAATGTGTGCTAAACTTAAGTATTATAAGGATTGTTCTTATTGTACATTTTGTTTCTACTGGCGGTTCTCCGTGTAACATAAATGTGCTCAATGATCTATTAACCGTAATATTTCATAATTCAAACCCTCTTTAATAACAAATATGTTCTCTATTACAACAAAATACAATTACATCAGTACAAATAAAATGGAGTTAAGCTGAAATCACTCCATTCACAACCCTCAAATAGCTTCTTGTCACATTTTAACTTACTCACAGAGAGGCTTCGAGCGTTATAAAAAAAATAACCTTATTTTGTCCGGTCATAAAGTTGATTTTGTACAAATGCACTGCCACCACACAATCATAGCATAGTACGAGGCCGAATCCAAATGAAAAAGGTGTCAAAGATCGAATTTACGATTCATTATACTTAATCCGAATAAAAACGGGGGAGCTTCCTTGATCGCCTCTATTCAGATATCCACCATAGCAATAACACAATAAGGTTTTATTTTCATTGTTAGAGCAATGACATACGATTTTCAAAAAAAACATTCCAAGTGCGCACGCATGTAAGTGCCCATTGTGGCGGCAGATGGTCGTTCGAAATTCGAACACGAAACGTCGCAACCGGCTCGATAGAGCGCGTCCTATCGTCTACAGATAAAAAACACTTTCGCGCGTTTTATTATCTTCAAATGAGTAATGAAAAGTGTGCTATCTGTCCCCTATAATGGCTAGATGAATCGTCGAGTGCTTAAAGTTATATTCTGCGAGGGTGGTGCAAGTAATTAAGTCTATATGAATCAGTTTTTATGTCAATTAGTTTATGAATAAAATTGCTGTTCCGTGTCTTGGGGCGTGACCCTTTTAATGTCATTATGGGATACTTCGTTACAATTTATTCGTCAGTTACGCTTTTTTTAATTGGGCTAGTCAAAATATTATTCCACTACAAATTAACCACCTCTAATTCCATTAAAATTACCAATAAAACACGTGGTTCATTTGACATTATGTATTGGGAATACTTTGGTGAGGAGTAGAAACCATTGCGGTGGTCACGTCATTGATATTTGTAGATATGCTGATGGTCTGAATAAAACTTGATTTATTCATGGACTACATTACAACAAACGACCCTTCCTATAGACAAAGCGAGTCGATAACGAAACAGTAACCCACCCAACATTGATGCAAGATGTCACCACTGCTACCTATCCTAATGATGAGGCTGAAGACGGGATTAGCTACAAATCATTGACGTCCCACTGTTGGGCACGGGTCACCCCCACAGACACAGCTACGGGAGGTCTAGAGTAAGCTCCATTAAGCTACTCCAATGCGGATTGGTGGAGGGGATAGTGGCCAAACCAGTGTCGAAGGTTCTCAAGCCACCCGAATCGACCGAGCTTAACGTGCCCTCCGAAGCACGGTAGAGCCCATGAAATTCTGCCACCAGCAGTTATCCGTGCACAAACCGACCGCGCCCGTCGTTGCTTAACGACCGACACATACAATCGACGCGAGTCATTGCGAGGCTATGAAGACGTCAACTACAGGCGATGTACTTACATATTGTTCCTACCTTCCTGCGAAGGTAAAGCTGCCATCTGGAATATAGAAAACACTCAAAACATACATTCGATACTTATTTATTTATTAAGGTTGACAACAGCCCTTACAAAACCCAATTTATTGGCCCAATATATCCAATATTGGGCCAATAAAAGTTATTTACGAAATACAGTAGTATTTATGTGCTAATAGTTTAAACTCAATTGTCCAAATATATAATAGACTTTAAACAGGGGCCAGAAACTGTTTAATTTGACAGCTATTTAAGAATACGTTATGAATACAATTTCTTAAGCAGTAGGTATTTAAATATGTAGTGTTTATGAATGAGGCTGTTTGTTTAGGATCTTTTTTTTCTACATCGCCGCCAATAATCGAATGACAGAAAATTCTATTCGTCACGTTGTTGTATACATTGCATTGTTTAAAAATTAAAAAATATCGAAAAGCTACTAATGCCAATTCATTATTACCCTTTGAATTCTAAATGGAATTCAACGGTTCATAATCAATTAATTTTTTCTTGAGTATTAATTTGAACATTCACTAACCCCAATGTCTAATTGTATTTTTATTCTAATGTCGACGGAACCCGCCCCTGATAGCGTTTGAAAGGATGACTTGGAGTTGGTCGTAATTAGGTAAGATAAAATCGGAATCCGATAGGAAAACATGTGTCAGATGTGTGCGTTGTCGGGTCTTGGAGGTTTTTGATATCTTGGCCAGAAACTTTCAAACTGCTCGTGAAAAATAATGTAATTTAGCAGATTAGTAGGCGTTTATTTACGAGTATATTCACTTTAATCAGTCATAGTTTTTATTTATAAATATATTTGTATTCAACCGTTTTAGTTGAATAATCTAAAGTAATTAAACATTAAAAAATAATGTAATTTAGCAGGTTAGTAGGCGTTTATTTATTTTCTCTTTAATCAGTTATATCAGTT
>DWTT01002070.1:0-10526 GCA_018250895.1 Carterocephalus mandan | reverse complement strand
CCTTCGGGTGGCTTGAGAACATTCGACACTGGGTTGGCCACTAACCCCTCCACCAATCCGCATTGGAGCAGCGCTGTGGAGTATGCTCTAGACCTCCCGCAGCTGCGTCTGTGGGGGAAACCTGTGCCCAGCAGTGGGACGTCTATGGGTCGCAGCGAAGTAAGTAGGTATTAAGTATTAGATGATAGGACCATAACTTTCATTGGGTTTCTTGGTTATCCTGAAGGGCGTAATAAGAGCTCTGTTCAGGTCCCGCGGAGCATTGGCGACTCCTCTGGAGTTGCTCGTGTTTATAGGCGACGGTGACCACTTAGCATCAGATGGTTTATAATTAGCTTAGCTATAATTTATTAAAAATACAGCCCTTCAATATGACATGCATGTCATGGAAATCTTCAATGGTAGGTACCTATAGTTCGACTATGGTGCTTTGAGATTTCAAGGCATTCTCAATAACTCAATACCTAAAGAAAACATTGATAAAATACTAGACTAACTTAAATTACCTTTTACTTATTGTCTTCCTTGTTTTTTATAGTTACTCGTTTCTATTACGACCACTGTTTTACACCTGACTAACTATGGTAAGTAGTTAGTCGAAATCGAATAAGTTATTATTTGCATTATTCTTTATTCAATTGTATCGAAACCTCCATTAACCATACATCTATTGTTATGGTCGCCCATTCCTTATTTTTTAATAATAGTTGTTTTTTCTTACAGCCAATGGATTCATAAGGAAGCAGATAAAAAAAGTAGCCTATGTCACTTTTAGAACAGAATTATTTTATCTATGGCTTTGCAAAAAGTAAGTTCGATTTGTAATTTCGCCTTTGAACCGAGAAAAGAGTAAAATTAATGAACTTCCACGATAAAGTTACATAAATCTACTATCGTAAGAGTATGTTAGGACCGAAGCAAGTGGAAGATGGTTTCTGCCCGTTGTGAACCAGGCGTGAATATAATAATCCACAGAACAGATGTGTTATCTCCTAACTTTATCTTACATCTTAAGGGTAACATTTTTACAAACTTTGAATGCCATATTTATTTATATCTAATCAACAGCCTAAAATATAAATTTTATGCTTCTAGTTCTCAAAATGATTAACCTTTCATAGAACCTTTCTTCTCCCTTTTCGACCCTTTACAACACTTTTTTCGAATTAAAAAATATCCTATGTCCTTTCTCAGGCTCTAGTGTATACGTGTACCAAATTTCATTAAAATCGGTTCAGTAGTTTTGTCGTAAAAGCGAGACAGACAGAGTTACTTTTGCATTTATAATTAGTACGGAAGTATGGATTGGACAATGTCGCTGAATAAAAATACAATATATCTTAATTTTAAAAATGGAATGTTTGTGCACTTCTGCTTACAGATAGTGTTTCCAATAATAATTGTAAATACATAATTACAATTATTTCAAATTTTATTACTATCAATACAATAGATAAATTATTCTAAACACATATAATTCTGTTAACTTTGCCTGACGTGTTGCTATGCCAATATTTGTTTTGTATTTTTGTAAGTATTGGTTCCATTTTTTATGTTTCAATGTTGGTTTACGACTATACGATAATACACGATAGGTGACGGTGGTAAGTTTAATAACTAGACCAAATTTCCTACAGATAATGTAATCTATGAATAATAACACACGTGTTAAGGCAATTAACAATAACAAAAGCTAGACGGCTGTTTAAAACCTCAGGTATCTTTCTTAGAAATTGCAGCACCTCAAAAGATTAGTTTTGTTTTGTTTTAATATGTAGTTGATGTCTAAATATGAAGATATTTATTCGTAATAGAGAATAGCTGATGTTTCATAGAGAGTGAATGGTGAGTATGGGTTTTATGGTAAACGAACCAAATTGAACTAATTTCTACGTTATAGAGAGTTTTTTGGTTTAACGAACGATGTTATAAAGAGTTTACACTATAAGTGTAACTTACTAATAAGTACACATCAGGCGCTAGACCTGATAGTCCTAAACCTACAACGTTACCCCGAGCCATAACTTTACCATCTCAATACTACCTAGTATTTATCCAACACTCATGATACTTAGGTATCGTGGTTAAGTGCGGTCCCGGCTCACCTGGGACCGCAGGCTCATTATGAGACGTACCTACACTCATGGGCCGCTTATTATAAACAGTCATGCGGGTAAGTATGATGGGACATTGAATATTAGTGAGGTAGTGGAACCTTATTTTCTATCCTCAGTTGTATAAAAGTTCTTGTCTTGTTGATTGATACGCTGTTAATTGAATTTAGAAAGATTGACCTAATTGTAAGAAAGATTTAAAGATTTGTACGCCGCATCAGGCAAAATATGGCGGACAAAAATTTTCCCTATTGTCTACCACCAACTATATGTACTTAGTACTTACCCATATTTATGGCAAATAAATTATTTGATTTGATTTGATTTGTCTATCAATTTCTATTTCAATAGCCTTTATTAACAATTAAGTTAAACTAAATACAATTTTTGGAAGTAAAATCAGACATCGTTCATTTAATTGTTTAGCTTTTCAGCATAGGCCTAAAATCACCAGGTCAAGATGGAATATCCAAAGTTTGTCTGAGTTGGATTCGAACCCACTACCCCTGGTATAAAAGGTAGGGTAACTACAGTCGATATTTACATATAATTTTTATTAACAACCCACCTACCATTTTACCTGGGTTACGAGAACACGTTCCCCACCGTTCCATTCGAGCGACCGACCAAATCATTTTCTCAACTGAATGTACAGCATTTACCTGACCTTCTCAAACCTGACCTATTTTAAAAATACGACCTAATAAGGAACTGACCCACTAAGAATCTTATAAGGCATGAGCGTTTAAGCGGGATTTGTTCGACTCCAGAAGGAAATAAATCGGATTTTCGATATAAAACGTAAGTTTCGTTGTGGTGCAGCATTTAATACGAAAACAAAAATAATTATCTTCTACTGCCTTTTTAGAACTATTTTTTGAGTATGGGAGTGTAGTCTGGCGTGCACATTTTGCGACGCATTAGTTTGTTAGACTACACAACATTGCATACTTAGGTAGAGAACTTGAATTAGATATAATGTCCTAAAATAAATTTAAGAAGTTAATCAACAATACTTACTCATTTTAACTTTTATTTTTGATGTAATCAACCATAATTACTGTTTCCTTTACATTTTTGTAACAGATGTGGTAACATATATAACAATGCCTAAACCTAAAGGTATCTCATTTTTTGCAAGCGATTTTTGCATGTAATTGATTAAACATTAAATGATATTTCATAGCCAAGTAGTCTGTAATATATGAATGTATTGATCGTTGGTAAAATAATAATAAAAAAAAAAAAACTCAACAACTGTTGGGCTCGGGTCTCCTCTCGTAATGGGAGGGGTTAGGCCATAGTCTACCATACTATCCAAGTGCGGATAAACTATTTAACCTTTGTTATTAGCCTTCGATCAATAATTATTAGCTATAGTGTTTTGTCTTCTCAAATCAAAATTCGAAAGGAAGTGACAAAACAGTATAATGGCTACTAATTTATTATTAGTTTGGTTTGGTTAGTTACGGTCGGCGGTCACTAATTTCTTTTATAAAAAACTTAAAAAAGTACCTAGTTTTCAATGATGGAATAATATTCAAGAATTTAATGACAAACAATTAACCGAGCCAACACCCATCAAATTTTCATTTCGTTTACCTCTAACGATCCTTCAAGCCGGATAATTTGGAATTTAAGAAATTTTCGTCTTAATTAGAAATTCAAGTGCACTTATCATCAACATTACCCCCATACTTTAATTCTTAATGACATAACATGAAGTCTAACTATTTTTAATGTCTTATTTATACAGCCACGCTATTTCAGTGAGGCGAGATTGCATAAAATTCACATTAAGGTGCTCATATTACATATTAAGGCGGGGGCGGGGCTTAAAAAGGTGTAACTTATTACGACTAAACAGTATAACAGTTCTTATTTTTAATTGTATAATTGCAGGCTTGGCCCACTTTAAATGGACCAACGAATATAAAAATGGTAAAATGGTAAAAATGTAGGGTATGAATGCTGGCATTTTTATCTACATTGAATATACGGATTAAATATTCACTAGACCGTTTTTGATTCTTTTAATATAACACACTGAGCTACCAATCTGATTTCGCTGGTAAACGGCTGGTAATTTTTTATAAGAGCAAATATTTACCTAAGGCTCGAAACAACTACTTATCAATTATTTGAACATAAGATATTTTATGTTTAGCAAAAATAATTAAAACGTACATTAAGTTGATTACATCTGTGATATCTGCCTTATTTATCATTTAAAGGCATATAGCCTATGGTGATATAGTTCACTGATGTAATAATCAACGAATTCTAAATTCTACGCTCTATGAATCTATTCCTTCATAAAATAGGGCTACCCTCCCCATAATTGCAAGGAAATTGTGCGACTGCAAAAATGTGAATGTGATATAATTTTTCCACAAACTATATCTAATTTGGTACTATATACAAATTGTTTTCATATATTATGTTAGTGTCTATATTTATAATGTTGTCTACCTTCGCAATAAAAAACCTTTTCTTATCTATCGTAGCACCTTTTATGATATTTTATAAGCTTCTTTAATTATTATTGTTTTCCAACTAAGTATTTTTTCATTCGAATACTGCACGATTTTTCTTGGAACATTGCTTATGATAATTTTATTTGTTTCAGGTATGTTTGTTTGGAATTGAATTTCCATCGACCGAATACAAAAAGATTTACTGGGTATGTATGAAGGTTCCTAAGTAGCTTCTGTAATCATCTTTGAAACAGAATATGCTCATCGTGACCTCAATAACACAAAAACGCTTATGTATTTTTACTATATTTTAACCTAACATTTAATTAGTTACGACTACCTAAAGCCCTTATCTATCACTCGACCTCGTGACCTGTATCTTTGTTTGGAAATTCGCCCAAGACCATGATTAAACCCAAACAGAACAAGTCATTTTGGTCGCTAACAAAAAGTTTTAATCACCAGTACAGGTATACTTCAAACGTATTATACAACGGAAGTAACTCAAATCGGACAGCCTCTATCAACGGATATTTATATACTGTCGAGCGTCAAATTTAGGCCATTCTGATTTGTACAATAATAATATGAAACACTAATAATAAGACACATGTTTTACAGCGTTCCGATATTTTTGAGATCCTCGGTTGTTAGTGTCAAAACACTTAGGTACAACCGAGTCGGAGGCCTACAGCTACCTAAATCCAAGCCTCGGGTTGACCATTAACTCTCCATCAGTCCAAAATGGATTGCCAAAAATGATTAAGCAGACAGCGCCGGTTCTTAACCACAAAGATAAAATCAGAATCGGCCTAATTTTGGCGCTCGCAAGTGTATTTTCGGAAATGGAAAATGGTCTCGCGTCAAAACGCCGTGACAGGTGCGAAATTAAACTTTATTATTACATAAATTTAATATTGTGCCGGGACAAAGATTGGCCACCCCTGCCTCTGATTGTCGTCGTAACGAACCTCGCCAATATTATTTTTAGTCGATTTGAGCCGTCGTCACTTCATTGTGTTTGCCTTTGAATTCTGCTTTTAATAGCGTTGATTAAATTCTATCCTTTATAAAGTGTAGTTCGGTATCTCTTGATAGAAGTAGATAATTAAATTACTGAGAGAAGAATCTAGGTCCCTTTTGTAATACGTAAGTAATAAAATAATAATAATAATTTTTAAGTAATAAAATAGTGTTTAAAACCAAAATTGAATATAAAATTTGCAACCAAATATTATGTAGGTACAAACCTACAATTGACCTGATTGCAAGTGTTCTATAGATTTTACAATGAACCAATGAGTTTTTATACCTGACCTGCATAAAATTCAATGCTAAAAATGTGTACTTGTTGCCCTGCGCGAGTATACAAAAACCGTACCAATTGGCACGTTTTTGAGTTTTAACTATTTATTACAGCGCCTATAACAGATCTGCTTCTTTATACTACTTCTTATATCTATGCAGCGCACATAATTAAAGCCGATCAAAAGACCTGTCTTCACAGCGGTGACAGCCCAGATGGCTATCGAACTCGCCTCTCACTTGAGCGATCCGGGTTCAAACCCAAGCGGCAAGCACCAATGACTTTAATGAGTTATGTGCAATTTAAGAAATTAATTATCACTTGCTGTAACGGTGAAGGACACATCGTGAGCAAACATGCACGCCTGAGAGTTCTTCTAATGTTCTCGAAGGCCTAATCCCTGCCGTTCTAAGAGGACAACTCCAACACTGGGACAAAGAAAGGGTTGTGATGATGATGTTGAGTAGATCTGTCTACAAAGTTATCATTGAGATAGATACCACAGAGCAGTAATAATATAATACTAATGATTAGTCGCACTAGTTGCTTCACGGCCCACGTTCGATGCTGTGGGCGTTCAATTAATTTGATTAGCGTGCAACGGGATTAAGATTTTAAGGCTCATTCCGGGATGGATCGCTTTAATGGATTACCTCGGAGCTCTTTTTAGATGACATTAAAAAAATTATTGTAGTTTGTAGATACTTTATCCGCTTCACCCGGGGCAGCACCAACGCCATAGCGGGTTTACTTAACGGGACTTTTCAGGTATAAAGGAGCGACCCTGACTGCGAAACCCGTGTTCAAATCACGATTGGGGCAGATATTATTATTAAATCCCAATCGTGCAGTCTATCTTCTTCTTCGTCGCTGTTATCATAGGGTAGCTACAGTACAGGAAATATTTCTGCATGCGTGTTTTCTAGCTAGAAGTCAAGATAATTAATATATTATGTATATACAATTTTTTTTGTTTGCTCGTGATGATAATAACTGTTTACTTTCATTTTCTTCACTTTTATCATAGGGTAGCTACGGTACAGGAAATATTTCTGCACGAGTGTTTTCTAGGTAGAAGTCAAGATCCTTATACAATTTTTTTTTAATTTCCTCGTGATGATAGTAAATAATAGTGAGAAACTATTAAATATACAACATCCTACGTAAACAAAATTAAGGCAAACAAACACTCATTCATTCAAAAGTGTTCGAGCAGTGTGTAGAATAGATAATAATATGATTTTTTATAGTCTACCTTATTTGCAATCCCAATAGATACTGGATATTTTTGCGCCACCCAATTTATGAAATTGGTAGACGAACAAAGGTCAAATACATAGCTGCCAAGTGAGGGAAAGAAAATTTTAGAATCTAGAGGGTGGTCTCCTTTCCAAGAGCTTTTAGTGCAAAGGCTGCTCATTACCAGCTCACTAACTTTTACAGCTATATCGATGGCCTGTGTTCATATACATACTGTATTAATAAAATCCTATGATCAATCTATGAGTACTTAAAACTCATTCCCCCTTACACTAGACCCACGGGATGTGACGAAAGATAAATGCGGGTTCCTAATGAGCTACAAGTTTTACGGTTATCAAAGAAAATTAAGACACCAAGCAATAATCATTTCTACACGGCTATAAAACTAATTGCCGGTCTAATCTAAATTCTTATGCTCATTTTTGTGTTGCTCATCTTTTAAACATTTTAAGTTTTCGTCAAAGCTTAACGTTAGTCACATAAGTTATCCAAGAAACCATAAAACACGTTGAACAATAAAATCCATCCATCAAACACTACGGATGGAAGGTACCTACATGTTTATTTTGTATCTTACCTAAACAAATCACAGCCATAAACATTGGAATATTAAAACTACTAGCAAAACTCCAATTGGAATCTTACCTACAGCAATTATCCGGCTAGAATCCCGGGACCCACAGTTCGAGAGTTAGGGTCACTGACCAGAACGCGACACCAACTGAAAGAACTACAGTCTCCTTTAGTTATTTTTATTTAGGTTTCTTCCAAACTAAAAACTAACATAACTTAAGTCATTGGAAAGTCCCTGGGACTTGAATCCTTTCGAGGGAGAGACCTAATTTCATCCAATAGTCCATTGCACTCACTTCCTTTTTTATCCCACTATTGCCTCACTGAATGGTAGGGGACTAGGGGTTAAGTGTTCCCAAGTGCGCATTGGCATACTTCACATGCCTTCGAGAACATTATGGAGAACTTTTAGGCATGCATGATGCCTCTGATGTTTTCCCCACCGTTACAGCAGGTGACATTTGATTTTCTATTACGAAATGTATGGTGGATTTGAGCCCAGGCCCACCCGAAAGGTGAATGGTGAATCTAGTAACCCTTGGGTTGTCACCGTTCTTTTTTTCAAGAGTCAAAACCATACTAACTCTAGTTAAATCCAACTCAAGGTTGGCATGCGTCCTTCACTAGCTTCCCCCAAACCATTAAGCAATTTGTTACAATTATCTTATTTATCGTCTAGGCCCATAATTCTCAATCCCACAGAACGCCTCGCCTCTTCGGCACCATGTCGTTTAGCTAATGTCAAAAGGAAATACCATCAATTTTTATCACAATTCCGGTCCTATAGTATCTAAAAGTACAGCGCATATATTTATTTATATAGGCTGTTGTATGCCTAAGTGTCGTTATTTGGTCGTCATAGTAGTCATATAATAAAGTGATGATCATCTGTTTTCTTTCAATTAAAATCAACTAACCTGTGAACGTGTATTATACACAATAGTCGAAATAGAACCCCAGCCTGATATAAATTTGATAGTTGCAGATAGTTGGCCCTTCAGCGACTATCCGCAGAAGTAAATAGGGCGACTATCCTAACTAAAAAATAAATAAAATAAAACAAAATATTAAATTTGATAAAAAAACGTAGCTCACACAGGAAACATGCACCTACGTGCATGCAGGTAAAGCACTTATGCCATAAACATATCTAACATAGTGTATTCGAAACAGCGGCATCTATCCCACTGAGGCAAGAAAAAAACCTAGGTCACACAGGAAGCATGCGCCTACATGCATGCAGGTAAAGCACTTATGCCATAAACAATCTCTAACATAGTATATTCGAAACTGCGGCATCTATCCCACTGATGCAAGCATCCCACTTTAATCCTAATTTCTTCAAACGTTTTTTGTGTTTTAACCGGTATCCACTAGTGTTCGGCCGAATTGTATACGCCGCCTATTACAAACTATCAGTATCAATATCCATGGAATTAAAAAGAAAATAACATGTTGTGTAATTATGTTTGGTTGCTCAGAATAGGCGGTCAAATGCAAAGGCGTTATGTTTTAACACGTTCCACGTATCATGCCTATTGACTTCACCCATCGGACTTCACGGTCGTAAAGTACATGTCATAAAATAAAACAACAATGCATTTAGTAGGTATTTATTGTGGAGAAAATTGATTGCTTACAACTATTTCCTAAATTAAGCTCCATCTTGTGTAGGATTTGTTATGTTTGAAGCAAATAGGGATAAATAACACGCACGCTAAGTAACACGACAGATCACGAAATGAGGAAGAATCTGTTTTTCATTCGTATCTTTGCTACGGACATTGTGGAATAGAAACTGACTCTTGTAGAATTAGCAATGAGGCAGA
Organism: Carterocephalus mandan; assembly: GCA_018250895.1. Lineage (NCBI taxonomy): Eukaryota > Metazoa > Arthropoda > Insecta > Lepidoptera > Hesperiidae > Carterocephalus > Carterocephalus mandan. Next base: position 964 of record DWTT01002070.1, on the reverse strand, counting down.
CAACGCCAATTAACTCTCTTGCATTAACTCAATGCAGAGGTCGTCTCTCGGACCTGAAACCAAAAAGTAAACAGCCCATCTTCGTATACCTACCACAGGTCACCCTCCAACCTTCCTATAGGCACACTTAGCTGTAACAGCGGTGACAATGCTAATGAATTTGGCTCTCACTCGAAGGACATAGAGTTCAAAAACCGGGATATGTTATGTGCGATAGGTATTGTGTGCAAGTTAAAGAAGATCTATTAAGTTGTCGGTGAGTTCGCACCACCAAGGCTCGGATGATGTTGTTTTGCTATTGTATATATATTTATTATTACCCATACACGTCCCACTGGTGGGCACCGATCTCCCCTACAGACACAGCTGCGGGAAGTCTAAAGCATACTCCACCACGCTTGATGGAGGGATTTTTTATATAATAATAACCAAATCTCTAAATTTGTGATTTCATGTCTTGTTAAAATGAAATATTTTCTACAATTTAACACGTAAAGTATAGGTTCAAGCAAGTAAATGGAGTAATCATTCAAGACGAATAAATAATTGAAGTTTCCCAAGTAATCAAATTAATAAAATAATTGTTACTTGTTTCTGATGTCAAACTCAGAGCACGAAGTCTGTTCTTAGTCGTAGAATAGTTGTGATTTGATTTCTCTAACTTCTTCGCTCGACATTGTGTTGAACTTTGGAAAACTATTGTTGAAACATTATTTCACTTAATTTGACTGAACCGTCTTATTGTAGGATAGTACCTTATAAAAAATTTGAAACCCGAACAGTCTGTGTCGGTAGTGCTGACTTTGGTATCCGACACGAGGTCCTTTACCGTCGGCCTAATTTCATACACCTCCGTCCACGAGATTTTCGTAAAGTTTCAGCTTTACATCCATACTATCCATACTATTCCATACTAATATTATAAATGTGAAAGTGTGTTTGTTTGTTTGTCCGGCTTTCACGT
>DWTT01002069.1:0-10532 GCA_018250895.1 Carterocephalus mandan | reverse complement strand
CCGCCGCGCCCGCCGCGCCGCTCGCCGCCGCCGCGCCCGCCAGCGCCGCCGACACCACGAACCCGCCCCTGCGCGATCATGCAGGAGATAATATCTGCCATCTGCCTACTAAACACTGAATGCAGGGAGAGTATCCCGCGGGGCTCCAGCTCGCAAGCAAGGCTACGACCGCCTCTGCGCTTTATACAAAATGTCAAGTGCCCCAGTTCGTAAAATCCCTAAGTCCTACTTAGGGATACTCATGATATATGATACTCACAGTCCCTCCGTCAATCCGCATCGGGGCAGTGTGGTGAAGTATGCTTTAGACGTCCCGCAGCTGTGTCTGTGGGGATACCCGTGCCCAGCAGTGGGACGTCGGGTTGTAGCTATATTTCACAGTCGATCAACCTATTATTTCTCTATCGATATGTGCAATCGATTATTTAATTAATTAATTTATTTATTGATTTATTTATTTATTGGGCGGTGTTGGGCGGTCGGTCGAGGAGGTCCCGCGGCGGTCACCTGGCGAGGTCGACGGCGGGCTGCAGCACGGCGCGCCACGGCAGCGCGCCCCACCGCGCGTGCAGCGCCGCCAGCGCCGCCACCAGCCGCGGCGCGCGCTCCCCGCCGCCGCCCTCCGCGCCGCCCGCCGCGCCGCCCCACTCCACCAGCGTGGGCGGCTGCGAGCGCGACGATCTGTACTCCCAGTACAGCAGGGCGCCGCTCCTAGTAACAATCAATCGCTAGTCGCAATCTTATTTACTGAAGTCAATTTATTATTAATTCCCAATGTTGGTAGTAATCCTGTCTTCTGTAATCCCCGGGGCGGGCAGCAACTATTTCTTCTAAATGGAAATGCCCGGTAGCAGTGTAGTGGGTGTAGTGGGTGCACTACATAGTCACACCTCTGCCTACCCCATCGGAGAAATACAATCTTAATGTTATTTTACGATCAACTTGAATTAAAAACAAAACGATAGGAAACGAAACGTAGGTACCTTCTACCAAAACCCCAACCAGTAGCAATTACTAATTATAATATTAAGACGATCTATATTTTTGTAGAACATTGTAATAAGCCTTATTAGTGTGTACATAAAATATTTAATAAATAACAAACAACGTGTTTGCTAATTAGGATTAGCAACACGTTCTCATGTTAGGTATGGCAGTGAAATGTAGGTACCCATTGCTAGCACACGTAGTATCCCTTATTAGTTTGTGCTAGCACAGTAAAAACAACAAATCTCATGCCTGTGCAAGCTTTACACGTAGACGTAACTTAAGTACCTAATCTGTGGCTCTGGTCTACAACTCCCTCTGCTCCACCCGGCTACACCACCTGTTCGGTGACGCCGTAAAGGTCTGTCTGACCATATGTCAACAGACCTTTACGGCATAATATCAAATGTCCATTCGAAAAGAAAAAAAAAAACGCCTACACTTAAAAGTTTGTCTGCTGCGACTGGGAGTGGGAGGCAAATGTACTATGTAGCACGCACTACCTGACCTGACAGATATCATCAAAGTTCTGTACATAAAAGATTGAAATAGTAACTTGGCAAATTACAATAAATGAAGTTCCATTTTGTGATAATTACATGACCAGGAAGTCGCGATTGTTGTGCGCAAAAGCATGCGCGGCGCAATGCGAGACGGCGACCACGCGGCCCGCGGCGCGCGGCACGCGGCCGACTCACTTCAGCGCTCTCGCGGCGATTACGAAATAACAAAATCCCTCAAGGACAACAAGGAGCAAGGTACGAGTACTGTTATTGCCCGCGTAAGAGAAGTAGAATCTAGTGGAACGTCCGGCACTAGTTTCAATATCTTTGCAAATTTGAGAATAAAATGAAATCAAAGAAAAAACTAAAATAGCAGTGATGGTCCAGCACACTCAGTGATTGCCTTTTATCACCTGTAGCATCTACTGATGGTTACATTCTTTACAATTAGAATTTTGTTTACCTTTGTAATTAACCATTTTACTGCAGATATTAATTCCGATAATGCTATTAAATATCGTAATTTGAAAGTGTTGTTCTTAAGAAAACACACAAGATATCTGCAGCATAGCAGCGTACCCGTTTGAAGTAAAGTCGGGCATCACACGTTACAAAAGAGAATTTTACGAGTTATATTATATAACTTAGAAATACTGCCAGATTTCAAATAGTGATATCTAACGAATGTTTTGGAGGAAAAGCAAAGTAAAAGTAAGCAAAACTAGGGTTATTGTTATTATTTAATCCTGGCACTTACGAGGACTATACGCTAGGCAACTGTTTACCCTGTTGTGTTATCAAAAGAGAAGCGTGTGCATCATTATGTTGATTATTTCCTACGGCTCGCGTTGACCTCACTGGTCACTGGCACTCTCAGTAAATCATCATCACGTAAATCAATAAACCGTTGAGTGGCTGGACGCGTTAATTGTGCTTCTCCGTCGACCAGCTGACGTCATCCGCTGTTATGTGGCCTAAATATCGGATCTAGATATCTACATCGTCACTGTTGTACTTTTGTTAATGAGAGAAGAAAGTGCACAGCGCCGGCCACGGCGTGGCGTCGGTGTGGCGTTGGTGTGGCGTCGGTGTGGCGTCGGTGTGGCGTTGGTGTGGCGTCGATGTGGCGTCGGTGTGGCGTCGGTGTGGCGTTGGTGTGGCGTCGATGTGGCGCAGGGCTCATCACTAATGGTAACACGGATGGGAAGTCATGTCAAACTATGTAGTGTTGCGAGTTCAGCTGATTGGTTCCATAAAATGGACCCATACGATACTCGTTCGTAAGTGGCCGTAAAGTACAGAGATAGGCGCCGGGGAGACGTGACCCTTGCATAATAATGACCTTGCCAAGGTCAGAGATAAATATTGATGCGTTGAGATGCACTCGGAATATAATAACAAGTAAGTGTTGGACTCGAGAATCAAAACATTCTACCTTATCTATTAGCTTATTGTTCTGAGGTCCGTCCTTTATTAATTTGCTTTCGCGACGGATACCTGCCGGCAGATATGCCTATCTACGGGTGAGGGACAGGTCAGGCGGATTAAAATGTAAGTATCAATTAGTTGAAAGTTCAAACCAAAACGCGTCAGTTGCTTCCGACGAAGCTACGAGGAGGCAAGGCCGTTACGGCACAAAACAGTGACTTGATTGAACTGTAACACTGTAAGCAGCAAGAAAGAAGATAGGATCAATCGATGATATTATGTACCTACATTACAAAAGGGGATCCACACTAATCATTATATCCCATTTAAAAAATCCCTCACACACAAGCGATAAAAGTCAAACAAAATAACATGCCATAGTTTTATCGAGCTGATTACCGGTTGCTTTGTATTTTTATCGTATCACGTGTCGGTGTTCCCGGGCGAGTGCCGGTACTGCCGAGTGCCGCTACTGCCGCGAGAGCGCCGAGCGCGAGATGACGCTAGAGCGAGAGCCTGGACTGGCCTGGACTGGCCTGGACCTGGCCAGCATGACTGGGCTCGGCTTGCAACAGAGCAACAAAGGACGATTAGTTCTCAGCGGAGTACCAAACTGGACCGAACGGATTTTCAGGTTGCAGAATGCATGCGATACACACACAAACACGCTAATATATAATAATAATAAAATAATATAATGGGGTTTCAGTGTGGGAGGTCGAGAGTGGGATAACCATACTTAGGTAGTACGTGTAGAACTACAGCATAGTATAAAATAAAGTTATACTATGACTACAGGCATATGATGATAATGTTGTCGTATATACCTACACTCGTCGGATGTGTTGAATGGAATCTGCCATTACATTTATATTAGATAAAACTATTAATTTGTGCGCATTGTGTAGAATATAATTACACAATTACAATAAGAATACTGAATAACACGAAGTACGCGGCGTAGTTTGATAATTAGGTTGTGAGGTGACTTGTTTACCACTTACCTACTGTACGTTAAAATACGCTGGTAAAACTAGTGTACCTACAGGTATTTAAATTTTTTCATATTATTATATTATATATTTGCAAATACGATAAAGGTACCTTCTCGTCATAGCTGGCGTTTAATGATAATGATTGCGTTATCGTTAAACTACAAAGGTTCCTTTCATAATGTGATAACACAAAGGAGTATCGCATCGTAAATAATAGACACATGTATTGTAGTAATAATATAGACGAGTGTTACATAGTACCTAAGCGTTCTTCAAATATTTTACAACGGAGAGGTCTAAGCGGCATCTATCGGCCGTGTGATGAAGTAGAAACATTTCGCAGTTCTACAATAACGAAAGAGTTCCTGAACGGAAACATAGGTGGCGCTTTTTTCTATGTTAAGACGGGTGTCTACTACATCTTGTGCACGTTGATTGTATACAAGCGCCTTATGAAATGAAATTAGTTATATAAACAATGCCTAGATGGTGTTAATACAAAGTTTAAAGATTTTTTCTCAGATTATTAATCAACGGGATATAGACTGTACCAGTCTTATAGACAGCAAATTCCCAACACTGTACTGGAACTGAGTTTGTAGAGACACATAACGAGAATGTTGGTTATTAAAAAAATTCAAAATCAGCCCCTGGGTCTTGTGTTTGTGGACTATGACTATGGACCTTTAAGTTTGAAACTATTCTGGAGCTAATGCAGCGGTGCTAAGTAAACTGCCGATACATCGACGCGCCGACATTTTGCAACGGCCCCGTGAGTTCAATTTCAAAACTATCACCCAAACCCATCAATTTGAACAGACGTGTCACACGGGGGTGCACTTTAACCCTGAAATTAGTTTGCGCCGTCCGCCACCGGGGGGCGCGGCGGAGGAGACGCGACACGTACGCGTCGAGCGAGGTGCGGTGCGGCTGCAGCACGGCCAGGCACAGCGCGGCGGCGGCGGCGGCGTCCAGCGCGCGCCCGCCCGCGCGCAGCGCGCCCGTGCCCGCGCGCGAGCACGCCGCGCCCGAGCCCGCCACCGACCCGTGCGGCACCACCTGCGGCAACCCGCGTCGCTTTAGTAATTCGCCCCGACAAGCGTCTCTCCGGCGCGCGAAGCGGACCGTCTCGTAACGTGGCGTCACCTCGTAGTCGCCGAAGTATATCTGCGTGAGCAGCGCGAGCGTGATGGCGGCGGAGAGCGCGGCGAAGGCGGACAGGATGAGCCGCGGGCCGCCCGCGCACGCGCCGCACGCGCCTCTCGCCGCGCCGCCCGCCGCGCCGCTCGCCTTCAGCGGCACGTCCTCGTGCAGCTCCACCGCGCCTGTGAGATACACTTCATAAAAGTATGTATTGGAAACATTTCGTTGTAGCTTTGTAACACAATTTTACGTGCGTTTGAAAAATATTTCGTGAAATTATATAATTCACCGTAATTTCGGAGGTCAATAGTAAACGCGCTTGGCCGACGCGCGTCGGGGACCTCAGCCGTCTTGCACAGCGGTCCGCTGCTGTCATTAGGGAAAGGCTGCGCTGTCAGAGCCGACCGGAGGCAGCCCATCTCCTGACATCTGGTACCTGCCGGCGCGGGGCGGCGGTCTCGCAACAAACTATCACATATATTTTAATGACGTCATTGCCCACCCTTCAAAGCTCCAGCCGCTCCAGCACTCCAGCTAAACCGAACGAAACCGCGGAACGAACACTTCAGATACAGATTGTATCTACTTACCTATTTAGCTTTAGCTTTGTGCTGTCGCTTCTTTTCATTCATTTTTGTGTAATCCTTATCGTCTATATTGTTCAGTATTGTACCTATTGTGTTCAATACTAAGTCACGACAGTTACTAGCGCGACACAGGTCATATTCTCAAGCAATCATTCCTCAGCGCCGCCGCCGCCGCCGCCGCCGCCGCCGCCGCCGCCGCCACGTTCCCGCGGCGCTCGACACCACGGCAGCGGCCGAGCGTCTGGACTACTATCGACTTACCCGTGTCCTCATGTCGAGGGCAGTGTGCTTCGCAACACGCGGTGAGCCCTAGCAAAGGTTGAGATTATGCTCGTCCCACCGAAGGGCGATGGGCCACGCTGGCGGTACCTGCGGGCGCGGGCGAGGGCTGCTCTCCGGCGCCGGCCATGCCCCGCGGCGCCTCCTGCAACAGGGACGACACCACGTCAACAGACGGTCACCCGTAGACCGAGCGCCACCACCAACAGTCAACGAAGAAGCTGTTCTGTCTTCTCATTATATCAACAGTAAATAATGGACTCCGGTCAGGAGTGCCGCGATGTCAGTCAGGTCTGGCTCAAATGGTACTAACAAACCAATAGAGCGGTGTCCTCGCAGCGCAGGTAACTCTGTGCTGCGGGTTACCACGGAATTAGACTATTTGGACCTCACGCTGCACAAGCGAAGCGAATAATGACACCAATAACAACATCGATCGCCTACTAACTACTAATGGGAAATTAATGTAACTGTACATAGTGATGTTCTAAAGGAGCACTCACGGTATGTCAGTCAGTGTACGATCTGTGTGTCCGGGGCTGACGGCTCTCTCGGGACCTTCCCGGCTCTGCTGCGGGGGACGGGCCACTGCACCAGCTGCTGCACCAGATACTGCACCAGTCACTGCATCAGCCACTGCACCGGTCACTGCACCGGCCACTGCACCGATGTCACGACGAAACAATCACCGGCATGTACGCGGAACGCGGAGACGGTGCGGCGCGCTGGCCGGGGGCCGGGTAACTGTTTCTCGGCCTCCGCCGCCGGGAGAGGGGGCGGGGCGGGGGGCAGGGGGCAGGGGGGGAGGTGCGCGGGAGTGCTCTGACGTCAGCGTCTTCGCCGGCATTCCGCAGGCGCGCGCGCAGCCGCGCCGTCGGACACTCGGCAAATAACAGTTCTGTCGTGATTGTAAGCAACTTCGGCGTGTGTTCTAACTCTACCAGGACGTAGAGTTGCAACTAAATAGCATTATAAAGCTATTAGATTATATTTCGATCTTTTTTTCCTTAGTATTATATAATAGCAGAACATCTAGTTTTGACCTTGAGCTTGAAAGGTGTGAGTTCATCAATCTCACTCGACACGTCCTTCAAGTGAAACTGGCAACCGGTTATGTTCTATTTAATTCAAAAACTACAAGTGGGTGAGAGCGGCGTCTTCAACGAGTGCCGCTGCAACGATTTTTTCTTTCTTTCACATTCGCTCACTCGATTTTAATATTATGCCAACTCAGTGCCTAGACCACCATTGGTAGATCGGCCGAATTGAATAACTAGTTCGTTCAACACAGTAAATATTTACCGTAGGAAGATGCTAGCTTGTCTAGAAAGCGTTTCTCGGTGCGAGTGAGACAGCAGGCGCCAGCGCAGGCGCAGGCGGCGGAACGACCGCGCGTGCGGCTCCCGCTGCTGAGTCATGCGCGCGCGCCGGCTGGACTTATGAATGAATGGTTTACGTCTCACTCATAAAATGCGTTCATACTGCCAGTCACTCGGTACAATTTCTGACCTCTGTAGGGCACGGCTCGGGATTCTCTTGACATTTGGAATGATCTAATGCGTTCACGGTTTTCAAACAAATCATACTTAACTAAGACTACTCACTTAAGACTGTTCTACCTTTTAACATTACAAAAATCTATTCTTAGTCAGCAGTCACTAAAGTTACTCGGTACTCTCCAGAGCTCCATGTGCTATGTGCTTTATGTGAACCTTAAGCTATGTTTACCTTCTACAATGTTATTGTCGTTACATTTGGTTCGGGAGCAAAGAGGTCCTGTAAAACATCTGCACGACGTGCCTTCAACCGAGATATCCATTCCGAATCCGAGCACGCCAAGTAGACTCAGAGGCCAAGGACATCGTACAGCGCGACAGTAATTAGATGCCCCAAACGTGGCGGTGAGTTTGGGCTTCGTAAGCCAGGCGACGTAAGCCAGGCGACGTAAGGGCGACGTAAGCCAGGCGACGCGCGGCCGCTAACGAGCGCAACAAGATTACGCGAAGCCTCGCGGTCGCCTAATCCCCTATATATATACAGCGCGGCGCCGGCCGCGGCCGCACTCCCGCGCCAGCCGTGCCGCAAGCCGCAGCCGCAGCCATGGTGTTCAGCTTCAAGGTGTTCAAGAAGGTGGCGCCCAACGGCCAGCTCACCATGTACATGGCCAAGCGGGACTTCGTCGACCACATATCCTACGTCGAGCCCATAGGTCAGTGCCGGAGTGTCCGGCTGTCCGTGCTGAGCCGGGTCTGATGAGTTCTTCGACCGGAATTTCCCAGAATGTTATATAGCTGATAATCAAAACTTTAAAACCTGTTTAATTACTACGACGCCCGGTGACGTAATTAATCGTAAGTAAACGAGCTCAAAATCAAAGAGACGATGAGCTAAGAGGCTCACTGTTGAGGCCGCAGGCGGGCGGCGCCGCGGCGGCGCAGAGTAACACCACTGCAATACTGCAACAGATCTGATATTATAATTTGAAAATATCGCATTATGTAAGTAAATAACATTCGGCCGTCGCTTCGACCAGCGGTGACAGTGTTAACTGTTTGTAAAGAGTTTTCACATAGAAGCTATCCACCAGTGAGTAGACTAAGGCTACTCTTTAGCTTATCCGTTCTTCTAAATCTAAACTAATCTCAAATAATCTAAATGACGTTCCGAGTGTTCTGACGGATATTGTAAGATATTTAATGTTTACTTGTATTTTAGTTCAACGAATACTTAAGACTTCAGTTTTTTCTTTCGATTGCCACTCAAAGTATGACGTTTTCCCTACGACCATCGTAGTCCTCGGGGGCAGCAGCAGACCTGTGACAGAGTAGCAACGTACTCACTATACTATCGAAATGACCAACTAACGTTTATACCTACTTCTCTGTAATTATCAATCTCGTTCCAACTCTGCCGCAGGTCTCATATAAGCGGCAGCGGAAGAGAGCCACCCCATCTCTCTCAGCTCCTCTATCTTATCTATCTCTTCCATGAAGGAATGTATTGATGTGTTGACGTTCCCGCCAGATGGCGTGGTGGTGGTGGAGCCGGCGTACGTGGCGGCGCGCAAGGTGTTCGTGCAGGTGGTGTGCACTTTCCGCTACGGGCGCGCGGAGGACGAGGTCATGGGGCTGAACTTCTTCAAGGAGCTGTACCTGGTCTCCGAGCAGCTGTACCCGCCGCCCGCGCCGGCCCAGGCGCGCGGCTACGAGCTGTCGCGCACGCAGGTGCGTACTGCCTCGCTTGCTGCGAGGGGCCGACCTATTTAGTTACGCATTCTAGCTAATGGTACTAAACGGCACGGAAGTCTAGCGCTGATCGAATTCGTATTCGAGGTCAGCGCTAGACTTCGAAGCCGGACTCTACATCGTAAGTGCGCTCGTGTAGCTGACGTCGGTCGGTCGGTACGGCGCCGACCTGGCGTCGGTCTCGGTGACGCGCGGCGTCATCACTCGCTATGCATATCGTCATTCGATAGGAACCCCACGCCGTTTTCATTTTCTAAACATGTTAATAACTAGTTCGTTTCTATTCGTAACTATTCGAAACGTTTGCCGGATGCGGGCGGCAACTAGAAGGCTTTGTTTGAGACTGTTGCCGGCGGCTGGCGGCTCCTAGACCGGCAAATTAAATAATTGAACTCAATTACCGGCAGGCGGGTGATCCGCCCGCCACGCGCCCCGCCCGCCCCGCCGGGGAACAGCTCTACCTCCGAACTGAACTCTACCTCCTCTTTCGCAGCGATGTTGTCGCCTTGCCTGGAATTCGGGTTTTGGGAAGCCCCTCTACCCTGGCAATTGCTCCAGGAGTGCAAACCCCTTTAGTATCAATAAACCTGTAAAGAGTCCATAGTAAGAGTCCATAGTGAGTCTTTATTTAAGTTGCTTTGTATCTTAGCTGCTTCTAGCAGGATTTATCTTAGAAGTGAAGACATATTTTAAATAAGCACTCACGTCGTATACATAATTTAAATTAGTGTAAAAAGCTTCTGTTTTTACAAACATATTCCTTACGCTTTACTTTCTTATATTGTTTCCGGCGTGTGCTTCCGGAAGCCATTTATGTTTTCATAGGAAGCCGTAACGTACGAGACATTTGTCTCTGGCTGCTTGTGATGTTACTCCGCATTTTTATTCAAATTAAAATGTTAAGTTCACGCAAACATTTATTCGCGTCGCGAGGGTGGATAAGGTGGAAGTGGGTAAATGTTTAGCAGATGTTATAAAAAGCTGCAGGAAGAAATCAAACGAAATACCCTATCCATAAGGATCATCATAAGATGATGCGAAAATGTTGCCGGGGTATCCAGAGGCGGCTTTACCCATTGCGAGGCTCCGGGCGGCAGGTCTTTGCGAGGCCCTTTGTCCTTCGTGAAAAGAATGTGACGCGGAAGTATGTCTGGTTGTTTGCTTTAGGTATTTTTCATGTTTGAGGAGAAATGCTAAAGTTAGGTATACAAATAAATAAAATTTGAGTTTTAAAATATTTTACATTGAAAGATTTACAAAATTAACAAATACGGAGATGGTAATTTTAAAATTGATGTTTGCGGCTTTTCCTAAGACTAAAATCTTTAATTAAAGCACAATAATCTAACGAATGAGCTACGTCAT
>DWTT01002068.1:0-10532 GCA_018250895.1 Carterocephalus mandan | reverse complement strand
AAGTATGTATTTAAAAATATCTATGTATGTATATCAGTCTCTGACACCCATATCACAGGCTCGCGCCTACTTTGGGGGCAGAATGTCCAAGATATATATAGATATTTTTAAATACATACATAAATAGATAATATTTACATCCAGACACAGAACATATACAAGTGTTCGTCACACGAATATTTGTCCTGAGTGGGATTCGAACCCACGACCCCTGGCGTAACAATTAGAATCCATTTAATAGATTAAGCACCATAGAGTTTAAACACACACGCTGGCAATACATTGCTTGAGTTTAAAATGAAATATTTTAATTTATTAATTTTGTTATTTCCGACCATTCAGTTAAAAGAAAAGTAGAAGCTTATGATTGAAATGTTTGAAATGTTACCCCAGACATTGGGTCCCCTTCGGGTTCAGAACCCTAAAAAATTACCATTTTCTAGTTGTTCACCCAAAGACTCTGAAGGATGGCAAATATTGTTTTTTTAATGAACGTAGTTGTATGCATGCAAATATATTTAAAGCGATACCTATCAATTCCCATTCACCATTGGTGACAAAACTGCTTATATCTCCTCCAGCTTCATCTTGTAGCTGAAGATCCAGCTGAAAATATTCTTTTGTAAAGTAAATTGTTGATTCACAAAACATTTAAAACATAAACAAATATCTAAAATATTCAATGCACTAGTAGTAAGCAGTAAATTACTTGATAGCCGTCGTAAGTCCAGCTGCCGAATTTCATCTCGCATCGTTGGTCATCAAAAGGGAACCAGGTGATATCAATTTTACACGTGCTCTTAAATATGCCCGGCGGCACGTAAAGACATGATCCGTTGTTACGTACCACCACGTTGGTTGGATATGTGCTGTCGAATCCTTCATCCGCGCTATAAAAGTAGGGAGCATCGATAAATAGGCCATTCAATGAAAAAAAGAAGATTTTTTTATGTTATTTTATTATGTTGTCTAACGCTGTTCTGTTTAAACGCTACATTACCTGTTATACATGAGAACATCCGGTTTCCATAGCCTGTGCGGTGGTACCCTCAAATCTTTGACCCCTCCGAAATCAGAAGTGTTCCACCTCAAGTTCATATCATTCCATTCCTGTGTTACGAAACAAAAGATATGAGAAGCATCTATGAAGCAATTGTAGTTAGCTGCATTATTTTATGTTATTTTTGATTTTAGATGTACGAGTAAGTATGTTGATCTAAGATTTGAGTTGCATAGCATAATTAAGATTAAGTACCATACAAATCGGAAAGTGTGTTTCTTGGTTGGTTGGTTTGTTGGCTTGTACTTCTTCTCAATTACTTCTTCTTAGAAATACTAATCCAAGTACTCTACTTATCTAAGAGTTGTATTTGTGGCATCAGTTTACGGATGCGCTTTCTTGTTAAAGAATACCTTAATATTATTCTGTGTTTACGTTCAACAGTTAATAATCATGGTCTATGTATAGTATATAGTAGTATGTATATGATGCCTATGGAGGTCATTGGCGTATGTAGTTGTAGCTTATACGAAATGCTTGCGGCGGCGCGACGTGGCCCCAATAGCAATTGGTGTTCGAAAAACGTCGATAATAGTTTAGAAATAATAGCTGCGGTTCTTCTTAAGGAGTACCGTCAAATAATAAAGCGATTATAACTTAATGAGCTGTTCATTTACTTACTAGTTTGAGCCAGATGTTTGTGATTAAAAGCTGGTTTTTCTCGTCCTGGGAAAGACAATATGAAGACAATAATTGAAATAACCCAAAAATGTTTCTATATAGGTTACCTAACCTACCACTTGGTAGAGCCTATATTGAACCAAATAGGTTTTATATAAAACTCCACGCCCGGGGCAGTGCCAACACCCACCTAGCCACTAAGGTTTCTATCGTGTAATCATTTTTTTAAAGCAACCGGATTATGGTAGAAAGGTTGTGGTTTCCGTCATCTTAGTCCATCATAGTCCTCAAGTGTAGCAACACCTGTGAGTGATTTATCACAAGACTCTTAATAACAATAACTAATTACTAATTATTCTATTACTAACACCACGGACTTACTCTATGCTAACACCAATTAAAAGGTAATAGTAATATTAATAGTAAGTCTATCACTAACAGTCCCTGCCCCTGTCCTCATACCCACTAACGAGCTGACCAACATTACTTCTTATTAACTCTTTCTGCTAACTGGACTAACCATCCTAGCCCCTATTAGAATATTTTTCAAAGTCTGTCACAATTGTCATGGAAGGCAGTGGATGGTGCTTGGAGTACGTTTGCTATCTTATTTCCAGAAATAAAAAGAACTTGCCACGTCAATGATCTGCATGAGCGTGAGGCCGAAGGAAAGTTGTAGCGGGTCGCTCTCGTTGACCACGGGCCGCTCCAACACGTTGTAGTGGTCTAGGAGGTGGTGCAGTAACCGCTTTTCGTGATAGCCACATCGCGCCCCTGTTACAAATTAAATAAATATCAGCGGTAATGCCGAAAAAACAATGTGGGTTAGAATTAGAAATCATGTTTTGAAGGCATTTCCTTCTGATGCTGAGAAGGGATTTCGTGTTTAATAGTGATTACTATTGGGTGGCAATCATAGGGATAAATATGATAGATACTCGATAGGGTAGGGGCACCAATAGATGAACGACCAATAATAATATTTTGTAGTCAAAATATTATTATTGGTTGTGGTAGTCCACAAAACCAGGGAAATGAATTTTAGTACATATCTTTATGAAGTAAATCGCTAAAAATTGAACACATTAGCTTGGTTTTTTGTTTATTTTAATATTCATTTAAGTATGTATGTAAATATGCACTATTCAGCTCAAGGATTCATACTCTTTTGGGTAGCAGAATTAAATCCTTATCCATCTTAAGGATTCATACCCTTTTTTGTAGGTACCCTTTTGGGTAGATCCTTAGGCTGAACCGTTTGAACTAAGCAAAATACTGACATTTAATTCGATCATCTTTTAGGTTTGTTGAACCAGTTGAACGAATGTTATGTGTATGTTATGGTTATGGTATGTTGATGTTAATAACTATTTAAGTATGTATTTAATAATATCTATGTATTTATATCAGTCTCTGACACCCATAGTACACAGTAAACAGGCTCTGCCTAGTATGGGATCAGATGGCTGTGTGTGAGATGTCCATTATACCCTATGGTAGACGCACCAATAAATGAACGGTTAAGCGTTTTAGACAACTTTGATTAACCTTTACACAGTTATTTCATAATAAATTATACCGTTAAAAATTTGTTTAAAAAAAAAGCTTTTTATGACTTTTTTTTTATTTTCTAGTATATTAGGTATGCAAAATTTTCTCCTGGGATATAGATCCCAGAAGAAAATTTTGCATACCTATGTCTAAGTATTGATACGATAGACTTTAAAAATGAATGTATATATTTCCAAATCAAAGTGGAGAGGCTAGGAACAGCCGAGAAATCCGGGATCGAAATTTTATGATTAAATTAAAAATTAGAATGTGACCCTACATTTTTTTACAGTGGTTTTTTAAACATATTCTCTGTGGGGCATTGTGGTGAAGAGTTGGCTAATCAAAGTGTTAGATTTTTCCAGGCACTCGAAATTCGATAAAGCTTAACGACCGATATCGACTCGAAAGCCTGAGCGAGAAAAGAAAGAGCAAAACGTGGATGCTGATAAATCTTAAGCACTTAGATTATTGAACTACATCGAGATTGCCGTGTATCGACGATCATTTCAAGATTAATTTGACCACTAATCTTCGTAACAATAAATACTAAGTATCAAATATTCCATAAACTACTAATACTCGTATAAAGCGATTGCAACAAACCATTACTACATTAATATTTTTATCGGATTTACTTGCATACATAAATTAAATAGAGCCATGCCAAGCGGAGGTTAGTGGTGCCCGTAAGAGACACCTAAATGATGATGTAATACATGCCTAAATAAAGTCGGATGATCCACTTAAACGACATGGCAATTTATTCAAACGAAGTTGCATATAAACAGAATCCTCTTGGCAGTAAGTGATCTAACCACAAACGGAATACGCATGGTTGCGGATGTGGTACCTCCCCCGGGACTGAGATAAAAGGCATCCAGTGCATTGCGGTAGTTTCTAATTTTCTTATTAAAGGAATCTGGAACGAAGCTGATGTTTAAAGACTAGTGGCCCAACGTTTGTAGTTGCATTACATACTAGATTGATAGACAATGCTACAGTTACTTAGTAAGCAGGTTGTTTCCTCGAATTTAAAGATCACTTGGCCTTTTTTTAAATCAATTGTTTGATGTCGTTACCTCTCTTATTTAACCATCCAAGAAACAAACGCTCAGAAAGTCCACAACAAACATAACAAACTTATATTGGACATTCATAATTAACGACTGCAACGTAGGTATGTACACTGCATGAAAGAGGGAATCACTCTATAATAGAACTATTTGTAGGCTTAAGGGAAAACTCTTCTAAACGTTCACCAACACAATAGTGAATGCAGTTTTATTTTAATAAATATTATTAAATTGTATCAAAACGTTATATTAAGTTTAAGCGGTACCTGGCATAGTGTCTTGTAGGAAGTTGGTTTTTGGAAAGCGATGACAGATTACTTAGGATTACTACAAGGATTATAACAAGCATCATGCAACCTAACTTCCATTCCATAAAACGTAAGCTCTATCTGCATAAAGATGCGTATCTGCAGTTAAAATTGAACCGGCACTCGAGAAAGTATTGACCTGACGAGCAATAAAAGTATGCAACTATGCATCCCACTTTAATTGCCAATTTCAAAGAAATATTGCTTTGACAATATAACATTCCATTTCCAGTAACTCGAAGAGAGCACTCTTCGCAAATTGTCGTGCTTGTTAAGCTTTCTGGTGAACGACACGCTCTTGACATCGAGTTGCAATAAATTACTATCTACTGTTCAAAAGCGCATACTGTTTGTAACTTTCAAACTTGTTTCTGATCCCTCTTGTAACTTATTAAGTAAAAGCTTTGTAGGTAAAGTGAATTCTTCACAATCACAAGAGTTGTACAATTTTAAGTTCATTTCATGGGAGGTATCTTGTTTACGTTTGCGAGATCATTATAGAAGTAAGCTAATTTATCTTTGCTTGGTCCTCTGCTCATAGCTATACATTGTACACTGACCTGACAAAATGTACTCGTCAAAGAAAATGTTCTCGCAGCATGCGTTTTAACTGCATACATACCTACTACTTGGATTATTATTATTATATGTCGTTGAAACACATACAAATAAGATTGGTGTATTTGGAATTATACAAGATAGGTTTTAGTTTATTTATATTTGTTTATATTTACTCAACCAACCTCATATGTTTGCGAATTATTTATTTAATTAAAAAAACTGATTATATAATTTAGGCAATATAGAAAATGTTGTTTTCAAACATTGCGCATTCTGTAAAATAATCCTTCGTTATAAAATAATATGATGATTGTATTTTGTTTGACCTATCTACTTGTAACGCTACTAAATTATAGTATAACATTTACAATAATGACAAACAAAAAAGGGGATTATTCTATAATTTTATGGCAATATTTTATAAGTTTTATAGTTGGATCACATGAAGTTATTTGATATTTGTGATCTATCTTCTACTTATCTAGAAGAGTAAATACAATTAGATTCATTTGATTATTATTCAATAATCATCGTGTCTATAACTTGGGAAGATGATTGGTTGTAAATAGATAGATAGATAAATAGTATCAATAGAACGGTAGATAGACAGAGTTTTTTGTTTTATCTACTTACAGTACACATTTCAGGTTTGTGTTGAGTCTGCGTTGTCTAGCGTGAGAATTCCTAATTACCTAGAATTTCTGATTTCCTACTCTT
This sequence comes from Carterocephalus mandan, assembly GCA_018250895.1. Taxonomy (NCBI): domain Eukaryota; kingdom Metazoa; phylum Arthropoda; class Insecta; order Lepidoptera; family Hesperiidae; genus Carterocephalus; species Carterocephalus mandan. The sequence continues at coordinate 4,638 of DWTT01002068.1, read as the reverse complement.
ATACCTCACTCATTAGTAATGTTTAGTTTCCTTTTAAGAGCTTTTTATGAGGAAAATGAAGTTTTTATGGGACTAATATATGACAAACATGCTTGGATAGTCTTGCGCTTAGTGTCCGTTTGAGCACGAAGAGGGAAGCACATGGTGGGGCAATGGGACATGAGGGATGCGGAGGCGTGCGAGTGCGGAACGCTTACCCGTGGGCCACATGAGGACCAGCAGCAGGAGCAGGCCCGCGGGCGCCAGCAGCCAGCGGCGCGCCCGCCCGGCCATGTCAGCGCCGCGAGCCCGCGCCGCGCGCCGCCGCGCCGCCGCCCGCCATCACCGCCGACCGACACCCGCGACACCGGCCCCCGCCTCCCCGCGCCGCACTCCCGCCCCTCTATTCCGATCCCTCGAATACTAGCAGCTTAAAATTTAATTCTTTTATGGTTTTCATAAATCAAATCTCCTTCACGACCGCTCGCCGACGGCCACGCGTGCCGTCCGATCCTCGAGCATCGCCGACTGCGCCTTCGCTGGGTCTGTCCGGTTACGTTCTGGATTTGAGCATTGTTGTTCAGCGGAGTGCGGCCAACCGTGGGGCAGCGGAGCCGCCGGTGTGCGGACTGGCGGAGGCGCCGCGGCCGCGCAGCCGCGCGCCGCCGCGCCGCCGCCCATTCACGCGCCGCGCGCCGCGTTCTCCCGCCTGCACCGCGACGCTCGCCCCAGACGCATCAGACCCTTCGCTCACACCTCTACCGATAATTACACACATTTTGGGTTTTCCGATTTTCATAAAGCAGACATAGACCTATAGATGAGATTTTTCGAAATTAGGGAATTTTGCGAAATTCCATTTTTTTAATATACATAGTAACATATTGGACATGCTGTCTAATTCAATAGAGTCCAGCTTTACAGCGTTTCCAGACTGGAATGCTTGAATTGGCTCATTCTTACATGTTAGATGTATATGACATGTGTAGGTAGGTACATACTACATCATACTACATCAATTAAATATTCAAATTGGATCACTAGTAAAATTGAGAGATGGTCAATAGGAACTATGACTTTCGACGACGAAGGTTTCGCAGACTTTCAATACGATGTTTTATTGTTATTCAGAAAAATTGATTGTAGTGCCAATGTATATTCATTTGGTTACATGACCGAAATACGTTTCATATTCAGAGACCCCTGTTCAATGTTAGGTAAGAGATTAATCAGGTCAAGAATTGGGATCAAATTTTCGAATACCAGCAATTCCAATATCAATTGTTGAATTTTGTGGCAGAGTCGAGCGGAGGCGGGGTTGCGACGCGACTCCGGCGGGGATGCTGCCCGGCCGATCAATGAGGGCCTCCCCGCCGACCGTGCTCCCGCCCCCACTCGCCCCACGCACCCCCACGTGCCCCAGCTCCTGCCGCTGGAATCTACTCGCCCACCACAAATCGTCGACTCCACGAACTCGCACATTGACTTTCAAAATATCAGCTGACACCTCGAGGGGCATATTTTCCTCATCACATTGACATGAAGTGTTGCATTCATACACACATACAAATGTTACTCTTAATTATCTACATAATATTTAATATGTATACTGTAGGTCCCTTCCGATTAGGTGGACTGATGACTTGAAGAAAAAGCGGGAAGCCGTGGTATAGTCGTATTTGCTAATGGAAGCCTATGTCCAGCGTTGCCTGACTGATGGTACATCCATCAGTCAGGCAACGCTGGACATAGTTACTAAGAATGGATATATAGGTACAAGCTCCCTATCAAGTACTACCAAGTGCCGTAAACAATTTTTAACACTTCCGGGCTTAGCTAAATTATATTGTCTTTAAATTATCACGTGAATTTATTTCATAATACCTAATAGCACAACAATGTGTGAGCTGAACATTTTGCGACTGCAAAGTTGCAAACTCGGTAGCCTGAATAGCAGATTTGGGGTAATTAGGCATCCAACCTAACTGCTACATTAACCGTTAATGGTTGTGATAACAACGAATGAGGTTAGGTCTAAATATGCTCACCTATTGCATCGATAATTTGAACCACATGAACATTTGACATTAGTATTTTAATATTGAATATATTATGTAACGAAATGCAGTATTAAGTTTTATTATTAGGTACATCAGTATATCATTTTAGAATTTTAATATCAGTATTCAATGCATGCCACATATTGAGAAGAAGACATTACAAAGAAGCTAAACATTTCATACATTTTAATTTTTTACCACTTTAATCAAGTCAAGCTCGCTCTAAGAAACGGCAAAGTATTTGTAGATGCAACATCTGACTACGTGCCAACATATTACATATTATTATTAAAGTAATTCCCAAATCAAATTACCTCATGCGCACATTCATAATTAGTTTCTTGAACCTAATTTTCTTGTGTAGAATTTATAACATATTAATGTAAATATAATACATACATAATATTTATATCAGTCTCTAATTAGTCCTCAGTTACTCGTGCTCACTATGTGGTGTAAGTTAGCAGAATAATGCTGTTCTCTTCACGATCCAGTTCTCTCCCATATTAGGCGACGTAGATATATTCAGTAAATGGCAAATGTGTCCAATAGCAATAGGTTTGCGAAACTTGGTGAAAGTGGCGAAGGAGCTGTTGAATGGCGCACTAAGAACAAAAGGGGTTCGTTTGCTAGAAAAAAATAAGAGAAATAAAGAAGGCCCTCTGGTGAAATGTCAAAAGTAAAGGTTAAACGTTAAGTGTCATGCGTGGGTGATGAAAAGCCCAGGCCCAATGCATTTTACGTCAACATTGCACACTGGCTTGACAAAGTTGCGTACAGGCTCCAATGTGAGTGAAACCTTTTCAATCATTGAAAATAAACACAACATCCTTTATCACAATTGAAACTGGTATTGTGAGATATGAAGGCAGTCATTAACAATAAAAGTGGAACGGGTTCGGGCTGAGACAAAAGTAAATTTCAAAGATATGAACATTTGAAGTGACATCAAAGGTTATCAATAATAGCGTCGTTGCACAAACGACAGGCGTATGCTTTTGAGTAGATGGTGAATGGGTCAGCTGCGATTTAAAAAAAAATTACTTGGCGTTGCGCCATTACCTACGTGGTAAAACTGCGCAGGATGGTTAACGGTTCAGCGATTACAATCGCATCTTAAGAAGTATTATGATGTATTATGAAGCAATTTCAAATTGAGTTTAAAAAAGGAACTTAAGAGATAATCTAGCCCTGACAGTTATTACGTTTTCCCCCTGAAATTAGGTACCTTTATTATATGTTTGGGTTTGCCGCAGAGCAGTAGAGTAAGTTCCGCATGCATGATACGAGTACGTGGTGCGCCTCATGTACGAGTAGCCTTCTAAATTAGTTTGCTTGGAACCTTACGTGTAGGTGCTTTTGAGATACTTTCTACGAAATACAATTTATTTTGGTGGTGAGCTTTTGAATAATTAAGTCGGTGACCTATATTTTTAGAACTTTGCCAAAACACCAACGCCTCAATAGCATTTTTCACGGAAAATGTAAACACTTTTTCTTTTATGGGTTTACTTAAGTCTTACAAAACAAGAGAGTTGCGCTTGCAGATGCTATTTCGACACTTCATTAAGCACCTCGGATTTTCATTGACTCAAAAATATAGAGAGACGAAATTCGTAAGTCTTAAGAAACATAATAACGTAGTCATAATATTATGAGAGCTTGCGTTTCCACTTTCACATTGTTATCCTATTGTTTGTGACAATGGGACGAGCAAGTTTTAAAATTTAATTACAGCCAGTTATGAAATTGTGTTCAAGCTTTTCACCATTTGCGATTACTGTTTGCCTTATTTGTTCATATTTCACTTATTTAAGTCGTATTTGTATGTACAAATACATAATCTAATATGTATATGATTACATAATTAGGTATAATCACAATAGAGTTCACTGAACATAAGTGTCTTCTCTAAACGGATAAGGTACACCAAATGATAATTTGGAAAAAGTAGATGAGTAATTTGTTCCAACGCTAATCTAAATCTAATAATAAGCTTTACCAAATTACAAATTGTCCGACCTTATAGGCCTTTGAGAATATTATGAAAAATTATCGGGCATGCAGGGTTTCACGATGGTTATTTTGCTATGTTTTTCGACACCGTTACAACAGGTGACATTAGGATTGTAACAAGGATTTTGTAACCTTTGGCCACTGAGCTAACACCGATGTTAATATGTTTATATATAACATACCTTCTACTTTTTAGCGGAAGTTCCGGCTGTGAAAGCATGCCTTTGCCAGTCATGCTTCAGTAACAGTAACCTCATGACTAAAAAAGGTCAGGGTTCGAATATTATATCATTATATCATTGTCTAAATCGATTGAAAAGTCACGATTATCTATACGTACGTAAGTAGTTATTGTAAAGTTAAACTGGGTGTACATTTGTTTACTTGTGTATATGAGTATAAATCAAACTAGAGGCACCTGCGGTTTCGCTCGCGTGAAATTGTACTGCGATTGTATAACATATTTTAACAGAAACCCAGAATTATTGGCGATGGAAAATAAAAGGCACCGAAAAGTTTTGATACTTCAGCGCGACAGCGCCTTGACGTTTTTATTCTTTTTTCTTATAAGTATACAGTTTTA
>DWTT01002067.1:0-10533 GCA_018250895.1 Carterocephalus mandan | reverse complement strand
TTTTTCCTGGAGTAGTCATTAGCAGGGCCATCCTCTGGTTCAGGATTATCGTTGAATTTTGGGACACCTTGTATATAAAAGTTTAAATTTTTGGAATACAATCAAACTACAGCTAGCCATAGACACAGCTGCAGGAGGACTAGAGCATACTCGACCACGCTGTTAGTGGCCAACCCAGTGTCGAATGTTCTCAAGCCACGCGAAGGTCTTCGACAAGGCTTGACGACTGTTTCCACCATAGAAAATTTTGCCACCATCGTCAACTAACCGACCGCGCCCGTCGTTGCAACTCTTTCGATCACATTTAATCGACGTGAGCCACTGGGCTATGGAAGTTACAGATCACCCAAGTAATATATTTTTCTTTTTTAAGCCACATAAATCCTTTAAATAAATTAAAAATATATTATACGAATATGAATCTTACAATAATTCACGTATCTATAAACTCTACTATATGCGCTGATAATAGTAAGCATTGTCATTGAAGATCGGGCTTAGCCGGGTACAAGGATAAGTAAATACGTAACCATGGAGACGCATGGAGGGATCAGTAATCCTAAAGAGCCTTTATGCTTTGGAAAACGATTTCGACTGAACTCAAGTACAATTTGGAGCACACACACCGATCAATGAGTATTTATTTATGTATACCGCATTTGATAGCTATGTAAGAAGGTAAATCGAAAATATCTAGAAAAGTAAAAATATATTTTGTTTAATAGAGTTCTATTCTAAATTATACATGTCTCTAAAACACGACGGAAAATGATTCAATGTGTTATGTAAAATTTACTTTGCCTAGAGGACAAAAGAAAGGGGAGCGGTAAATCCAAACGTGACGAGTTCCGCATTCGACACGGACTTGAGCATCAAAATTTGACGCATCTCTAATAAGCTTGATCATGCACCGTCACGTATTGAATGCCAAATGTTTCTAATTTAACTGAACGGCATTACGAGTACATTTGCTGTATGAGCTTTTGATCCCCCATAATTGCGTAGAGTAAAATTAAAAGTATAAAATTACTGACTGACTTAAATTAACATCATTCTTAGCCAAATGGAAGTTTGAATAAATTGTCAAGTGAAGGCAAGATTTCTTCATATCTATTATTTCCAAAACTTTCGTTAATGGATTGGACAGTGAAAAGTAGAGTGATTAGCAGTGGCACATAACGACGGGATGAAAGCAAATGATTACAAACCTCAACAAATCCTTGGGCAATTTTCAAAATGACGACTGCCGCTGGACCTAGAGACATTGCTCCAGGAATAGCCATGTTGAAGATAGCAGACGCCACTATAGCAGCGCCGAAGATTTTGTTGGCCGGATACATGGAAGCCAAAAAACCTCCGGGCACTTGGGTGATGAGGTACCCAGCAAAGTACGATGAATCTATAGACGACTCTACACTGACGGTCCAGTTAAATGGAGTATCTTCTTGAACCCCATTGGTCGTCTAAAACAGGAAAAAGAAATCGATATAATATGTGATAACTGATTTTTAACTTGATTTTTTCCAACGGGTGTAAGTTAGACACAAAATGGAAACATTATTTTCAGGTTTCTTACGTTATGGACTTCCGTCATTTTCAGCTTAGCCATACTCATATTGCAGCGCATCCCAAACATGATACTGAAGCCAAAACAGGCTAAAAGCGCCACTGTGTAGCGGGCGCTTAAGCATGGACATTCTGCGCGCATGTATTTGTCTAAAAACATTTAAGACAGTTAAATTAATTTCACTTTTCTATGCTATAAATAGCAGCATAACAAAACCGTAATTAAATTCATTCATTTTATAATTAATTGCGTCACTTACCTATGTGTCGTGGTGGTGGTCTATCCGGCGATGGCGGTGTCTCCAGGTCTTCTCCATCGTACATCTGATCATATCCCTTTTGCTCAACATGGAAGTTCTCATATTGAGCATTTCTGGAACAAATGATACAAAAAATCAAATAAATATGTGGATGTGTATTATTCGTACTCAACGCGACGCGGCGACGTCTCAAACCTTCTACCCGTTCGATTACAAATGTCATTTCGGCGCTATTACTTCGACAATTAAAAACGACGGTGCATGGAACGAGGTGAAAATAGAGTTAAAATGCCCTGCGTTATGAACACGACGTACGAGATTATACCTGCATACGACGCGCTAATGGATGCTATTCACGTAGACGATAATTTTGTATTGAAGACAATTTTAATGTCGGAAAATACTTAACCTAATTCAGTCAGTAATTTGGTATAATACAGAACAGATAATCGTAGGAATAGAATTAAATACTAAGTAGAATTTTTTAGATTACAAACTATTATGACGACTAAGTTAGCATTTCTTCAAAAAGAAAAGACAACAAAGAAAAAATTCAAGTAATTAACTTGAAATTTTTTATTCGTGTTTTTTAACTAGTATACTGCAAGGAAACAGTTATCGAACAAATATCAATCATTATCATTGTAGAACATGATTATTTTTTATGGAACTAGATCGCAATCATAATTTAAAAAAAAAATTCATCATCAGATCACATTGTTACGCCAGGGGTCGTGGGATCGAATCCCACTTAGAACAAGCATTCGTGTGACGAACACTTGTGTTTGTTCTGGGTCTGGATGTTAATATTATCTATTTAAGTATGTATTTAATTATATATATTTAGGTATATCAGTGTCTGACACCCATAGGTACAGGCTCGCGCCTGGGTGTTTGGGATCAGATGGCCGTGTGTGAGAATGTCTATGATATTTATTATTTATTATTATTGTTACAAAGTATCCTGACTCCCGTATTATTACGCCCGCCTTCCTTACGAATGAGCAAATATTTTAATTTATTCTAGAAGTATACATTACAGTTCATACTATAGTTACTTTTCGTGTGAAAACAAAAGATAAGAATTAGAATGATACAGTATTTTTACAATATCTAGTAATTACAATGCTTTTAGCACACAAATTAGATAATTTTAAACGGCTAAACCTCGCAACTGGTGATTCGCAAACAACAAGCAGCAACGCAGAGGGTGGAAGCTAATTGAATCAGCAGCGTAATGGCGCTGTCGCTTCGCATACAGGATATCAAACTTGACAGCAGCAACCTACCGAAAGCAATGAATTTTGGGTTGGTTGCAATTTTCGAGGTTTGATCTTAGTACAGAGGAGCATAATTTTAAAGACTATGAAAATAACAACAAATTGAGAACTGAAAACATTTCTTTGGGAAATGAAATCATTCCCTAGTTGCATAATTTATAAAAAACTGACTGGAAAACAAATGATGAAAGGAGGAAAATTATCTAGAGAGTGGTTGTTAACCAACATTAAATCGTTTATGTCTTATCTGTTAATTTAAATGAAAATTATAAAAGGGAACCTTGAAATTATTTTTAAATTTCTATTAAACGTAACCACAATTTATATACCTATAGTTGGTAATTTTTTTTTGCAATGACAATATAAAATTCCAAAAAGGGCCTTCTTTACGTTGCGCAATCGGGTAAAATACACTATATAGGTCGCCTTGCTGCAGCAGCATTATTGCTCATTCACATCCCATAAAAAATGCATGAATTGTTACGAACTTTTCTTGCAAAATATCACCATAAAACAGATGAATATTCTAAATTTCTCAGTTGTAAGCCAATTAAAAAAGTAATTAACATTTTAAATTTACAGACTGCTGCTTTGCCTAAATAGTGGCGTATATTAGTGGCCTAAAGCATATTAAGTATTCATACTTCTAAGGGAGGAAGTGTTGATCGGCCATCTCGACCAGTCACAGTTAAATTTTACGTAATGTGTATTTGCTTAGCGATGGTGACAATTATGCGGCGATGAGGGTGACGAACTAGGACACACAGTACAAAGATGCGAACTATACGTGGCCGTGACGAAGGGATGATGGCGATACGTCGCCGCCGCCGTGACGAAGGGACGCGATGACACGTCGCCGCGCTCTCGGGACGCGCTGACGCGGCGGCGCGGCGCGGCGTCACTGCGTCCCGCGTCACACAGCAGAGGACCGTCGTTTCCACTTGGTTATGCCTTTTATGCGACGATTCATTACCAACGGCGTTTAAATGGGGGAGCGAACAGATAGCCACATTTATTACTTTTGTCAGCGGAAAAATGAATTTACACGCCAGTAATCTTGATTTTATGAATTTTAAAAGAAGATCTATAAAATTATATGTTAACATTCAGCCGTTTTGTGTTTTGTTTGTTGGTTCATGAAGTTTAACCTAATTTTAAAATGAAGTTAAATAAAAGCTTTTAAAAATATTCTTACTTAATTTTCAGTTGTATTTAGAAATTTATTATTTTATTAATTTTGTTTAGAAATGAAAAACAACACTACATGAAAAATAACGTAGCGTCCATAGCCCAATGGTTCGCGCCGAATGTGATTGTAAGAGTTAAGCAACGACAGGCGCGGCCAGTATGTGGATGGGCGACGGCTATTAGCAAAAGGTGGCTTGAGAACATTCTCCACTGGGTTGGCCACTAACCCTCCACCAATCTAGCAGCGTGGTGGAGTAGGTATATACTCTAGAAACTACATGAAAAATAAATAAATAATAATAAATACATCCCTTGCCATAGTCTTGACAAGATCTGAACTACAATCGTTAATGTTTTCCAATCCGTATATTTATTTTTAGTGGCGCCGACGACATAACAAACAAAAACATAAATTATCTTTTTCAAAATCTCCCCTCGCGTCTACATCTATTATCCCGCTAATGCACCCCTTGCTCATACCTATCATTATATGACGCAACTAAATGGTGTAATTATTGTTGTGCTACCGTGACTATAAAATGGAGCGTCAAGTTTTAAGAGGATTTTCTGTATCTTTATGTTGTTTAGTGTGTAATGTACTAAAATTAAAAAAATTATAACCCACCATAAAGTTTATAAATAATCCCGTGCCTTTTGGTTAATAATGTTAAGAAATCTTTTTAATACAGTAGAACCTCGTTAAGTCGAACCTCGATAAGTTGAAAACCTCCAGATCTCGAAAAAAAGTTTTGTTCCCTTCTCTTCAAACACCAAAACCTCCATTACTCGAAATTTTAACCCTCTATTAGTCGAAATAAACAGTGAGTCCCTCCAAAAGAAAAATTATATTTTACCTCTGTATCTCGAACATAGCAATATTTTATTTTACAACCTCTACAACTCGATTATTTGAGACTCATTACCTCTATAGTTCGAATAAAATTATGTTACAGACTAAGAATTCGCCGACAGTGTACGTACACCATTGTTTCTTAGAAAGCAATTTAGGAGTATACAATGAATAGAATTACCACGAATTTATGAACTACGTTAACACGTGTTTGCTTGCTTGGAGTCAGGTGTTTCATTTTATTAGTTTTGATTTCATTAGAATTTAACGAAGCAAGTCATTTGTTGTCGAGTGAAATATTGTCAGAAGTAGTTTGGTTTTACTGCAATACACATAAATTTGTACAACTTTTACAAATAAAATTGTTGCAACCTCTATAAGTCAAAAACTCTATAACTCGAATTTTTTGGCGTCTCCCTTGATGTTCGACTTATCGAGGTTCTACTTTCAATTTAGTGTTAAAAAATTATTTCTTGTGAATATTTGATAATTACTATACAAACACCTTTAATATAAGGATTTTAATATCATGCAAGACATATCTAAAGTGAAGACTAAAAATACCTAAATAAAATGAATCTGAAATGTATAACTTAATGAATAAATCTGTACGAGTACCCAGTTACGAATACATTAATAGGTCATTATAAGGTATCTCTTACGCATACCAAAGAATTAATGAGATGTATCAATTTGGGAACCTTTAAAAAACTTTAAATAGATCTGACAAGCTGGGCTGAGCTTTCGTCGAAGTTTAACTTCCTAACTAGTTTTAACTGACTCCATCACAATGTGCTCCCACTGCTAGTCGCAGACCATAACTTCCGATCCCTTGGCTTCCTTCAACTTCCCTAACGAAGTTGTGTAATGGTAAAATAGTATTTTACTGCTATTCAGTTTAATATTATGTGTATGGGTAGGTAATTACAATTTTCATTTGAAATTTTAAAAAATTTACTTTCATACAAAATAGACTTAACTTCCTTTATATTATTAAATGCATTTAAAACTTAAGGGGAGACGTTTAATTAAGTATTCTAATTTTTTGGTTAGTAGTGAAATTAGCAAACAGTTCAGACTTGATTTTTGCATGGTGTTTCGTCGTGTTTCTGAAGACAGGCTCCTGGATGAGACGTGAAGAGCAGGGTGTTGGGGTGTTGCGTGGATCACAATATGCACTTGAACAGCCCCCACTATGAATACCTATACAATCCAGGGAGGAATGCGGTGGCTTTTTAATTAATTATTATTGAGTCTTATGTTATTGTGGAAAGTAAAATGGCGAAGTAATTTTTTAATATATTTTAATGAAAGAAATATAAAACAAATGGGGATTTATCGTTTGTGAGTATATTAAGTAAGAAAAAAATATTATTATATATATCAATTACATTATGAATGACAAGGAATCATTTTACAAGTTCTTTTTTAAGGGTGCCGTAACAAAACAAGAGTGTAAAAAATAAATAAAAAGCTTGTAAAAGTTCATTGCATTAATTTCGTGCTTTTAAATGTCAGCTCCTCTTGTTACGAGTAGTACAGTTAAGATTACGCTATGTTTTATGTCTACGTACTGTAAATACTAGGATTAGCTACTAACTCCTCAAATTAATATCTACATAAGATGCATTCCTCGGCCTCAGCAATGACATGACCGACATGACAGGGCTTTCTTGAACAAGTTTATTGAAAAACCGGCTAGAAACCCTCACTAAATATTCTAGTGAAGAGCTTCCATAGAAAAACTCGATACAGGCAACCGCATAGGAAATAAAGCAAGTAATTAATTCATGTCAGTCTTTATTCCCTTTGTCCATAAGTTTTAACAAGTTAGATGTCAAAGTTGGGAGAAGTTCTGCATATTGTCTCTTTGATACGATGAAATAGTTTTAAATTCTTTACGAGGATTCCAGATTCCCTTACGATAGATGAACATTTTTAGCTTGAATTCCTTCAAGTCTCATTCATCTTTTTCAAATACATTTTTTAAATATAGACGTCCTGGTGATGTTTTTAATATGACGAGGAAACTGGTAAATGTTTTAAACAATTAATTAATGTGACTATGAATTATATACCTATTTGGACTAGATTTTCTATTTTAATTACAACGAAAAAAAATTGTATAATATTTGTATTAGGACTAATCGCGTCGTAATTATGAAGTATGTACCTTTATGAATTCTGATGATTTATCACAACATAAAATTACGGCTGTATTTCACCGAAGGAAGAAGAAGAAGAAATACATTATTTTCAACATTTTATGTTTAGGTGCCATTTGATATGAAAATCAATTGAGTATTAATATATTCCTACATGAATGAATATCCATAAAATGACTCTGTTGTTACAGAATACACTTACATTCATTTGGCCCAATTACTTGTTAAATACGTGTAAAATAAGACAGAGTATAAAGATTCATACACAATTTTAACAAAATCGCAATAATTTTATTGTTTCTACTTTAAGTTACTGAATACAAGACTGCTTCTTGCATTTTTGATTATTGCTATCGTTTATGCACGTGTAGTAAGTAATTAAAATAAATATATTGATTTATTTGACAAATAGGAAGAGTGCTAGAGATGGAAATAATTTCTACATTTCCAATTCCGGACCTGGAAAGCACGTGGGAGGAGGGTAGCTATTACACCCCGAGAGGCCACCCTCCTTAATTGATTTACAATTGTCGGTTAAATTTGTTTCCCGACCACCCCGTGATCGGGGATCGTAAATGCATAAGTTAAAAGTACGATAGATGAATAAAAATCGCTGCATTAGGTGTGCGGTCTAATCGCACAGTAAGGGCGCAAGCGATACAATTAGTCCTTATCAGTTCCCCTATCTTGAGATAGGAACTGATAATGTTTTACAAGTTTTACCAGTTAGTCTGTTTGTTACGTCAGTTCCATATCATCGATATCTGTAACAGGAGTGCAGCACCACCGCACACACTCACATTGCACAGCAGGGATACAATCAATTCAATGAGGTGCATCATATAATTTTTTCAAGCTTTACTACTCATAAAATATATAAGCATTGTAATCTGAAAAAATAAAGGAATCTGGCGATCCGAACCGTCTCTCAACTTGCGTGAAATGGCGCCTTATCACTGAATAAAACATGCAATAAATCTACGAGCCAGTCTATTAGATGCGAGTTCAAATACATTTCCACGATTAAACGCTTCGATAATAACTACGCTAAGAACAAAAACTCACATCTGTGCAATTAATAAATTATATAGGCACCGGTAAAGGAGACATAAAGAATTAATGATCAACTAAGACGTTGATACATGTGAGGGATCTCATATCACAATAAAAAGTGCAATTGTACAAAATTACATAAGTTTGAAATAATATGTAACTTAGCTAAAAGATTTATTATGATAATAAAGAGATAAAATGGATTATTTAAATAAATCACGAAAGAGACTCTTTTCGACACTTCCGAACATAATAGAGTTATAATAAGAAAAATAGCCAAGCCAGCGAAGAAATATAACTTGGTGAACCCGAGACGCTTGTTAGCGTCTCTATGCTTTTATTTATGACCAGATTTATTTTATGGCTGACGCTGGATACCGGGAGGATCGAATGAGGCGGAAATCTGCCACCGAAACAATATTCCCATCGATTTCAGATTTCAGAGGTGCCAATTTATGAACTGTCGTCGAATAAAAATAATAGTCACATTCGTACGGGATCTTTTTATCGTCACGTCCTACATTTTTATTATACTTACTTATTAATATTGTTTTGGTTGTGTTTTGTAATAGAAACAAACACGAATGTTTAATACGTTTTTAATATTAAACAGATATCGAATTTGCCATTGGATTCTACATTACTCTTTGTATGGCGAGGTATACGTATTTAAATCCAACTAAAAATGGCTCTTTCATTTAGAAATTTTCATTTAATGAATTTATTTAAATAAAAATGGTTACTAAATAATTTACGATCATCAAAGATTAATGAGGGCCTACTATGCTTTAGCTACTACTAAAGTTTGGATTGTTTCTTTTTAAATTTGTGTGTGTTCGCTCACTGGTTTTGTCCCCTGTTGAAACAGAATTAAATATCTCAGCAGCAGAAAAAATATCGGTATAAAATGCCGTTGAATGCGCATTTTATGTCCGAAAAAAATCATGAACAAACAGGGCGTGCTTTCGGCGTCAATTTTCATTTTTCGAATTTATCTTCGTAGCAGATATTGAGCAAATACCTCTATAAAAATGGAAGGCAAACAACATAGCGTGTCGTATTTGCAATGATATTTGGTTCGTAGATTCTTATTCTCTTTGTCGGGGCCTAATCTGCTGGGAGGAGCGGCGCGCACGTTCGACACCGGCCTTTATTGTTTCTTGATTTTCTCCGATCAGTTGTAGACAACTGTCGGACAAGTATTGGTACGTGGTTTCAAGTGATTTTTTTTTAGTATGATTAAAAAAATAATGAATCAACGTAATATTAATTTGATTATTCTTGCTGGAGCTGAAACCCTTATTTTCTTTTTTCCTCAAAAAAAAACTAGATTTGTAATACCTAAATTATAGTAAGTGTAAAACTACATCTAACCGAAATGCAATTTAGTTATGTATGAACGAATTTTACACTCTTCTTTTCCATAATAAATAAAATCTTTGGGAAAACTCACCCCTTCTAAACACAGCCCTACCGCGCTACGATACGTTTCTCCAAGCGGTAAATAAATTGAAGTGAATTCTCGAAGACGGAAAATCCAAACAAATCCTCGTTTAATCCGGGGAAGAGTGTTTCAAATCCAGGTTAGTTGTAAATATCAATTACGCGAACACCCTGGCTTAGTACCGCTTTGGGAACCGACTAAATTGTATACATAAGGGTGCGTATTGCTACTATTCATTTCGAATGTATTTTGTTCTACAAGCGTTTTCGATATCTTTCTTAGTATAAGCGTTTTAAAATTTGATTGAGAAATGGAACTCCTGCAATAGCTGCACAAACGTATAATTGACCTGTTCATTTTAGTTCCAAAATATTTTGAAAAAAAAATATATTGGCTCCTGGTTAGACACTCCTCGCTGTCATTACAAAATAAAGTTTTGATGTCCATATGAACATTGTGGCATTCAGCTCTAGGGCTGTACCAAACAAAGTTACTTACTAATAATTCAGAGATTCCAATACAAACTACTGAGAGAGATTACAAACGCACCCTGGAATGATGAAAGAAACGAAGTTCTGCATCAGGACCTAAAGGTAGATCACGTTAAAGAATTTATTAAAAAAAATTTTTAAAAAGCTTTTATAACTTTTAATTTTATTTTCATGCATTGTCATCGGAACCTAATATGTGTGCCAAATTTCAGCTCGATAGCTTCAGTGGAAGTGGG
>DWTT01002066.1:0-10533 GCA_018250895.1 Carterocephalus mandan | reverse complement strand
TAAATAATTAACACTGCTTTTTAACCTCACGAGGTTTCCGTCACAATGACAACAGGTCGCTACTGTAACATTGACATAAATCGCACATACCTCACTCAAGACATACTCGTAGATAGGTGCGTGCCACTTGGATTTGAACCCCGGACCGCAAAACGTTCTTCAAAATATGTGAGGAGGTGCTCGGTATGTACGTATTGACTTTATGATGGCAGCCAACAGTTCACGAGTCGGTAATATTTTTAAAATTCAATTTCGGTGAAGCCACAGGCCTCTACCCAGCCCGTTTAATGGACACCTGGTGAACATTTAAATGAGATACTACGAAACTTTTCACGTGTTTACTGTTAATGCAACTGGACACGGTCATGAAATAGCCATATTTAATAACACTAGTGGTCGCCGTATGCTCAAAATTCGACCATAATTAATTTTTTTTATTCTATGTTTGAACGTTAATACTTTATGATTAATGTATTTCGAATGCATATTATATAAAAATATTTGATTTCTGCACTTTTTCGCCATAAAAACTACAACTAAGCCTAATTTCATACCAGTACTACACCTCGCCGACGGGATTTTCATAAAAAGGGGTCGTACATATGTTTCTGCTTCTGCTACTAAATCCAAAGTATTCATAATATTAGGATTAAGATACAATGTATGGCCAATCGTAATAAATAATCTTATACAATCTTATATTTTTCTCTGTAGTAAATTTTAAGTGTGCTTAATTGAACAGTTAAGCGGATATCGATTTATTGCTAGAGTGAATGAAAGTTTTTGTAGTTAACTGCTTCTTCTTAAAAAATTATTAGTAGTACCTACTCGTAGCTTAGTACATTTTTAATAAAGCATAAGGGCGCAATATTTATATTTTATAGGTATAGTGAGTAATCCCATAGTCGAGCAAGTTTACGTGGTCTGATTATATACGTAATGGCTTCTCCTTGCACAAGGCAATGTTCATAAAAATGTTAACGGATCAGCATATCTAATATACCTGAGCTGATGCTAAAAATTTTATGTACTGCCTCTATTGCTGAACTAATTTATGTGTATTCTCTCGACATTCTAGTAACATATTAGAAACAACAAAATAAGTTACTTTGGGAAAATTTAATACTTGAAGTTTATTCATTAGTCTTCTGCATGTTCCGTTTATTGAATTTCCCTATTTTCATACATTACCATTAAAATGAACACTTCCGTTTAGCTGTACTAATTAGTATTATTCGTACTTATCTTAATTTTTAGTTTTTCTTTTTATAATCCTACTAACTAATTTACTAATATGAATTATGTGTGCCTTGTCAATTTTTGATAGTGATATTGTGATAGCGACGTAGATAGTTATTTCAAGAATGACGCACTACCCAATGTTTCTTGTGTTAAATATTATAATATAGTTCATTGTAAACTGAATTGCGTCTAGCGTAACATAAAGAAAACAGTTATCTACTTGGTTTATGGAGGTTGTCGACATTTGCATGTTACCTTGAAGCCAGGTGAACCACAAAGCATATTGAGCTTTATGCACAAGTTGGTAGGCTTAGGAAAACCCCTTTTCATGCTTTGTTTCCGATGAATTTTTTCGTTGTTATTTAAAGGCTTAGGAAAACCCCTTTTCATGCTTTGTTTCCGATGAATTTTTTCGTTGTTATTTAACTTTTTAACGTTGTAATTTAACGTTGTGTATAGCTAATATGTAAAATGAGATAAAGCATCATAATATATTCGCTGCCATCCATGACAACTTTTATCACAGTTGTGATTAATGAATTAACTCAACTCATAAAAAACTCATTCAGTCAGTCACAGGCTCTGGAACAGTGATCGGCTATAAAAAAATTACCGAAAATCGCATCTTGCCCGAACATTTGCTTTAAAAATAAGACCTGGTCAGTCCAAAGACGATCACGCATGAAATGCATACCTAAAACATAAACTTTATGAAACTTAAGGCACAAAGCCTCAATATTTTTACGTTAAAACGGATTCAGGAATGATTTAATGATAGTGAATTTAATTGCTTTATGTTAAGCTTCAATCTTTTTAAAGCGTCCCAAGCCACGTTTGTTTTCGATTGCAGAAAACTATCACTATGTCTTGTCGAAGAAGTCTTGTGGGACGTCTATATAGCTTAAGCTTAAGTTAAAAATTAATTTTGCATACAAAACATTTAATGTTTAGACTTCAACACGTTTATTGTCTATATTTCCTACCCCCTCGACCAGCCCAGACTCGGACCACATCTGCAACACCTGCCTACACGACAATTACTTGTTTTTTGTTTTATTTTAATTTTAATATTTAAATAAATAAAATAATAATATGAATCAAAATGAATACTAATAAAGAAAGTCTTTAGTTTCCTTTTATTTTTTAATAACTTTATAAAAACCATTGACTGCTTAGTTAAGTTGTTTTTCTCTGCATCGCGAGAAAGCATTTGCAAAGTAAGCATAAAGTCAAAGAATATAAGCAATAATATTCATTTAGAAAATCTTTCACTACTTATTTAAAAATAAAATAACTGCATACATTTTTAAGATTGCCCAATTAAACACTAAATTCCAGATAAGAAATTTTATATTAACTTTATGATAATTATTAAAGATTGCAAACCTCTTACAGAAATACAAAAGTACTTTTCTGCAAGCAAACGCATTTTTCAAGTCAAGCCTTATAAATACGAAGTACGAACACCTTAAAGAAATATAAGTCCACAAGGTTATGAAAAGGGAGTCGAAGAGGAAGGAAGAATTTCTGCAATCTGAAATATTATTATCATTGGAATCGGATCAATCGGTTTTTTGTAAAAAAGTTTACATTTACTTCAAATGGCGGTTTTCCGGTTGACGTTCATTTGATTTTCAAGTTACTGTTCATTTTTGTTTGAACTTGTTTATCCAAAAAGTCTACCTACCTACATGAATTCACCTCGATTTTTGTTAAAACTATTGGCATCATTTTGTATCATCATCATCTTCATCCCAACCCTTTCTTTGTCACACTGTTGGGCACGGGTCTCCTCTCAGAACGGAAGGGATTAGGCCTTAGTCCACTACGCTGGCCAAGTGCGGATTGAAAAACTTCACATGCCTTCGAGAACATTAGAAGAACTCTCAGGCATGCAGGTTTCCTCACGATGTGTCCTTTACCATTACAGCAAGTGACATAAATAAGTAATTTCTTAAATCGAACATCAAGAAAAAGTCATTGGTGCGTGCCACTTAGGTTTGAACCTGGACCGCTCCAGTGAGAGGCGAGTTCGATAGCCCGCTGTCACCGCTGTTGAATAATAAGTTATTTTTGGTTTGTATTTCGCAATGTAAATTATTACGAACTGAATCTGACATCACTTACGGCTGAAATTAATAACCTATCTTTGGATAGATTTGCCTATTTGAGATATGCTCCATATAAAATATGTCAAATAACTATCTCAGATACAATACAAAGGTAATAAATATAAGTACTCGTACAACGTACCAAAACTCAGATAATATGAATCAGCATAAGGTATTGCGGAAAATATCGACAAATAACTAGATATAAATGTTATCTTAGGGAAATATACATTTTCACAAATATAATATATAACACATGTAACACAAACAGAGTAACATCGCTGAGAAATGATATGTATATCACGTGCATAGAGCAAGGAAACGTTTGGATACGAAGTTTGCTTAGGTTGGTCCTATGACTATCATTCTACAAACCCCTCTTTTATTTGCTGTCAAAGCCAAAGGTCAAAAGCTTTCCGATTTATTTACCGCCACCGATCCTATCTAAACCTTGTAAGTTGTAACATTTTGTTCTGGTTTAAATTAGAAATCGGCAATATAACCACTAATAAATTTCGTAGTCAGGTTCATTACATTCAGACTTTGATATTAACGTAGTTGATGCTCAATTAAATTGATTCCATTTTGACAATTTATGGCGTCTGGTCATCGCTGCGAAATCTTGGTTACGGTCATGGAAAGATTGTGTGAGACTCGCAAGGTTAAAATTAATCGATTGACATAAGAATCATCAATATCGCCTTACGCGTTTGGACTCTTTATCGCCATTGAGGGACAAACATAATGTAGATAGACTAATAAACGCAATACCCTTTCGGGTATAAAAGACGTTGTTTAATATTGATTTATTTTCTTAACTTATTCATTAACATACTTATAGAATGATCTACTCGTTTTTGTGTATAGGTCTATAGTCAATTTTGTAGCTTTTTGCAAAATAGGTGCAACTATGGCATTCAAATGTTTACAATATTTTTATGATTGAAATAACAGAAAACAAGTCACTTTTAGGATAGAGGAAGTACAGTTGTCCCGTGCATTTATAAAGGAAACATAATCATATAATAATATTATAAAAATTAAAACAAAAACGCTTTCCAAAATAAAATTTTCCCAATCCGTGTATTAATCAATCTGGGGCCAGGATTGAGCTCAGTAGGTACCGAGTAACGTGCTACGGAGTCTGTCAAAGCTTAAAAAAGTGTTAAAATACTCTTAAAACACACAATTTTAAGAGTATTTTCACATAGTCAAAATACTCCTAAAATTCAACATGTGAACCATCTACGTAGGTTGGTATCAATTTAGTTCATTGCAATTTCAATATAATTTTGCTGTCTTATTATTTGCGTAGTTGATAGATGGGTTACCAAAGCTAGTATGTACGATGGTGCTTAATCAAAACTTCAATTAAATTTTCGTAATACCTTTCATGTAGCTGCCTCTCACCAGGGAGATCGCCCAAATTAATACCCATTGAGTGCGATAGAGTAATACATATAAATACACTCAATGTAATTTCCCCATTGTATAACATTTCCAACGTCTGTAAAAATAGTAATCAAAATGCTTTATCGTAACATAATGGGGCTGACTTTAATCGTCATATTTATAATAATTCAACCATTTTTATATATTTTGATGAAAACGGTATGAAAATATGATACAGATACGAATAATAACTACCAACATCATAATTTTTACGTTATGTAGAAAATAATCTAATAGAAACATTATTGATTTCAGCCAGACTTCATATTCTGATCTTCCAACAATAAATTACTTTCCCGATCACTACTATAATATTGTATATATTATTTTCTTTAAGAAGATTTGTTTCTCAATAAATTATTGTTTTCTAAATTCATTTATTCGGTGAGGTGAAAAATATTAAAAACAAATCACTACAGAAAAATGCCTCTATTCTAAAAATGCACATACATTACCTATCGTACTAGCGTACTATATCTACGCATTTTTTATTTCCTATTAATTTTTTTTTAACTGCTTTTTAAATAAAAAGTAGTGCCAAGATTGCTTACAAATCAAGGCAACTAAAGAAAAACGGAGTAAGCTGGGATAAATCAGAAGTTCCCAACCGTGTCTTTATAACGAGAATACAGATTTCTTTCAGGAACTTTATGTTATTTACCCGCGCTTGTATCTACAAATGTAGACAAATGAGATCTATGGCGAACGTCGGTAATTTAGATTTATAAAGGCCAAGGCTTTAAAGCAACACTACTCCCAATTTGTATGAGATTGTTGAACTAAAATTAAGGTAAATAAGAGTTTATCGAGAGGAAGTAAACTCGGGTCTGTCACAGTCGTCATGGGCGACATCAAATGGCTGGTGCTGCATGCTTCTTTGCTATATTATGTCCATAAAAAGGTAGTTCTTTATATTTACATTCACTTTGAAATTACAATATAAATAATCTTTTGAAGTGAAACTTCTTTTAGCGCATGAGGGTAAAATGTTTACGGATGAAGCGGATATGACGCATTATTGTGTCACGGATCCGACGCAATAATGCGTCACGCAGCATGCATTGAGATCTCTCCTTTCTTCCTTCATGATTGAGATAGAGCGAACGTCGCACAGTACAAGTCAAATCCAAAGCTCCACCACAGACTAAATACGAGTAAAAATCAGATACAAAATCCAAAACCAAAGATATACGATAGACTAAATAAGACAATAATATTATAAAGTAAAAAATATTTTTTCATAAAAAGCTTCTATCAAACAAATAAAAATGTACTAAAAAGTAAAAAATAAGTTGTTGCTAAAATTGACTTAGACTGAATATAACTGAGCTATAAATTTTGGGTTTTATATATAAAAATTGGTATTTCAACCAAAATATATCTTTGACGTAGGTATTTCTTCACGGTATTTCTATATTCATATTACTATACCTAAATAAAAGCTTTTTTTTCCGATAAAAAACATTTAAAGAGCCGTTTGTGATATTATCAAAGTGATGATCCTTCTACTCATATCTGTCAATAAAATGTTTATAATTATTGACACTATATGCACCCCACGCTTTTTCACAATAATGAACATTTATTTCTTATTTACACTATTCTTAATCCAAATTTGTTAAATTTTATTTTCTGTTTTTTAGTTGGATTTTTTATAAAAGCGTGTTTTTTTAGTTTTTTTAAACTATTACTTTATTATATTGATATTAAGTTTAGCTGGGTAGCCTCGTCGCCTGTATAGACATGAACAATCATCGGAGACACAGCTGCGTGTAGGGACCTTATAAAGAGTTTTAGCATTAATTTGCTAAGCGTATGCAATCTTATAACTCTATAGCTTTACATGTAATAAATCGCCTTTCTCCCATACGCATACTCTCATACGCTCAAAATTCAGATTGGAAAGGCCCATCATTGATGGGAAGGCTATTAAAAAAAACTTTCAGGTAATCAATGTAGGTACCTAGCTAAATCTAAAAATAATCTTTAAAGAGATTGCTAGCAAAGTAAAATCAGATAGAAAATCATGATTGCTATGTAACTAACCAATTTCACAAGAGGTTAAGTGTAGCAAATGTAATTTACAGAAGGAATCTGGCGGCTCTATTGGTCTGAGCACAAACACTCATCGATAGAAATGGTTTACTTAGGACTCGTCGACACCGTAAACAAGCAGACAGTTAGATTACACGAACACTCGAGGTCTCATATTACTTACTATTATTCTTGTTGGATATTACACGAAAGGACTTCACAGATTACCTTTGCATATTATTATAACTGGAAAGGTTTATTATGTAAAATATTAAGGGTAAATTACAATGTGTTATTAATTTAAATATAGGTAATATAAAAAAACCGTCCAAGTGCGTGATGAGCCACGCGTAGTGTAGGGTTCCGTCCTCAAGGGTACCTACCCTATTAACGCACCTGTAGCAGACCTACAATAGGTTTACTGAGTTACTTTACTTCTAACAATTACTAACTGAATTATTACTGCTCACTTTTATATGCTGAAGTTTTTTATTAAATCACAATACATTATACCTTTAATAAAATTTGATATTACAAGAAATGAAATACATTTACAGTCATATTATCCCAAACCAAATCTTATCGTGAATTAGGGCTCTACTTCCTTGAACAGATTGGGTCGCAACAAACCCATACACCCCGTACCCTCAGCCGTACCTATACGTGATCACGGGCATTGTGCCAAGCTTCAGTCATGATTTGTCCAACATTTTGGCTTACGTCAAGGCTTACGCTTTTGTGTGACGTCGATCACCCCAATTCCCTCCCCGAAGGAGTTAAACACACTTCCTTTTCTTTGTCAGGTATGTCTTGAGTTTGTAACGCTATTCAGAATTAAAATTAATATTTATTATGAAATTAATACGTTTTAAAGAAAGTTATTTTTTCTGTATCATAATGAAATCATTCTGTTTGAATAATTACAAAGCAAAAATTCACCTTATTCTCAATAATTTCCACCTTAATTAATATTCTTAAAAAAACATCAAATCAAATTATCTTTTTTATTTGTTAACTAATTTGTATCTGACATTATGTCAGAAACATACTGCCATTTAGCAAATCAAATTATCTTTTTAATTTGTTAACTAATTGGTACATTTTATTACATTTTATATTTAACTTTGGATCTCTAATCCAATTATAGTTATTTAATATTATTATATGTCTTTATATTTATTGTTCTTATAAAGATTTCGGAGTTTTCCTTATATTTATATGTATACATGTCGAGGTAGGTAGTAGGTAGAGGTAGGTAGGTAGGATTTATCTACGCCCCGAATAGTACCTATAACAAGTATAAAAACATCGAAAGAATTACAATTAACAACAATCCCGGAAATATGTTCCCTAGGGATGCTTTTACGTGATAATGCTGACACGATTTTCATAAAATTTTAGTACATAAATAACTTTAAAAAAGTGTTAAGACGTAACGAAGTTTGCGGGAACAGCTAATATTTAATAAAATACCACTATTCTTATAATCTTAAATATTCAGAAGTTGAAGCGGATATAATCAAAGAATCAATAAAAATATTCAAATTTATCCTAGGGTTTTGCGATGAAATACAATGAGAGGTGTCACATATAGGTAAAAAAGAAATTTAGAATGTTTAATGTTTAATAGGATAGCCATATTAGAAAATAATAGTTATATTAAAATTATTATAATATTCCTTCCGGACACAAAACTCTAAGTGCAAAGTTTCGTATGGCTAAGCTTAGTTATAAAATGAATTCACATTTTGAAAGTCTGACCGGCTGGTGTAGCTATTTTGTTACCTACATATAGGTATGAAGGACGTGCATGATGTAGCTTTTTGACTAATTTAAACTAAGTAGTTTTCTCGGGTGTTTTAGTTAAATCTGAGTTTAGGGTTAAAATTTTAATAACACAAATTATATTATTTAATCAATAAACAACTTCAAAACTAAAAAGTCAGAAATCCACAGTGTGGCACAGATCCCTCTCACAGTGACCGTTGAGGGAAGTCGAGAGTATACAACGAGGAATTAACACAACTATTACCAACATTGCTACCCTTTTTATGCTTGTTTACTACTCTTTGGGGTAACATTTTTTATGGAACCACCTTTGATGTATGTTCTACCATACACAAAAAGAATCATCAAAATTGGCTAAACGACGAAGCTATGGCTGTACATACACTACACAGAACCTCCTCCTTTTTTCGAATTCAGTTAAAAATAAAATGCTTTTATCGCTGAAAATTGGAAATGCAAATTACAATTTTCTTATTGGACTTACTAAAATTCTATATAACATTCTATTTGGTTATTAGGGCCTATTTCTATCCTCTGTTTCTTGCGTGCCGTATTTGATTTGGCTTAGTCGTTCGCGACTGATAAAGAGACCCATTTTTGTAAATATTGAGCTAATCGCAATTATTTCTGGCCTAAGATGAACTTAAATTTAAATTTGTTCAGAATTAGTTCCGGTAAGACCCTACATTAGGTAGGGCCTAAACAACGGTCTGGTTTTGACCACTCTGCGAATTCTAGTAATATTCAAACAGGATAAATAATTAAAGGTCTTTGCTGACACGCATAGATTGTGATTGAAATTTTAACCCGGACGACAGTACAAATAACCGCAACCGGTTTAATTGGCGTAAAAATAACGATGTAACGGAAATTTCAACGCTTATAAATATTCCAGCACACATAGCGTTAATTTTAAAATAATATATACGATTGGCAGTTTGCGTGACCTGAATGGTTACCCATTTATAAATGGCGATTTTCGTTTGTACAACAAGGGCTTACTAAGAGTTTAAAAAATATACCTTATGAACATGTCACTTTTTACCAAAACTTCTAATAGCTAGTTAAGTAATTAGATAAGTATTTACGCGACTTCCTTGATTTGGGACCGTAACAAAAAATGATCACCACTCAAATAACGCGTCGGCAACAGTCGGTAATCTTTGTTGTTCTGGACAGTTTTCTAAACTTTCAAGAACATTTATTTCGATTTACATTAACGAGAGAACCCTCTTCAATCGGTGAACATTGTTTTTGGTGTTTAATTATCTTCAAAGGTTTAATTGGCTATTAGTAAGAATACGAAGTTACATAGTACTGACAGGAACAACATTGTTTTCCGGTCCAATAAGTATTCTTAAAATTACTCACGATCTAAATTAATCAATATAGTTTTACCAGATGAGCAATGTGATTTTAATAAATAATGCATGTCGTAAAGTAATTATACATTTCTACTTTTATTATTATTATGTTTTTTTTAAATTTCTGTATAGTAAAAGTAAATCAAAAAAATCAAAAGCTGTAAAGCTTGTCAGATGCCCCAATATCCCGTGTCCCTTTTAAATTTTCAAACGCATGTTTTATTCCATCTCTGACAGACTGAGTAACAGCAAGCTCAATTAAAAAATACCGAATACAATTATTTTAATTAGTAGGTATTATACATATATAACCTGTAAGAAAAGTAGTTTAAAAATGTAGTTACCTAATCATAATAGGAAATACCTGTATGGCTTCTAAATTTAAAAAGAGCGGAATCAGTTTACATTTAGATTTCAATCGGTCTTATTAATTAATTAGAATTTTAATTGGTAATTCACTAGGTAAGTCACTACATAGTATAAAACAAAGTCGCTTTCTCTGTCCCTATGTATGCTTAAATCTTTAAAACTACGCAACGGAT
>DWTT01002065.1:0-10534 GCA_018250895.1 Carterocephalus mandan | reverse complement strand
TTAACTGGAACTTCATGATGGAATATCGTATCATAGTCGTGTTTGCACTTGTGGTAAGGTCTTGTAATGCAAATATAAAATCATATCAGCTTTAACTGACTGCCGAAAATTATTAATTCCTCATCAACGCAATGCTTCGTAAATCCATCCATTATAGCTGATGAGTACAAGTGGAGAATAAAGTTTAAATAGTGATTTAATGCTTAAAATGGTAATTTTAATTATATTTACATTAAACTTCTGGAGCAATGACAACTGAACTGAATATAGCAGTGTTGTGTCACTTGGTTAACATTTGAATATTCCTATCTATTGTCTTCAGGAGTATATAAAACCATGTATCGTAAATCCTGGTTTAGTCTTCAATATCTGAGGTGAGTTGCTGAGTATTTTACTTTTTTTTTAAAAGTTTTTCTGTATGTTAACTGCCCACATAATTATTATACGTAAAGTATTATCAAGTACCTATTAGTATCAATTACTATTTAACTAATTGTAGTAGGTATCAAACTTAAAATAATAAAATGAGATATACATACTTATAATCGAGTAAAATGTGTATATAAATGTAAAAAGAACATTGGATATGCAGACAAGAATAATTAATTCATGCGATAGCTCGTGAAGATAGTGGATTTTCTGTTTGAAAAATTTTATTTACCTACAGTCAAATTTGTATCCACCTATCCAATTAAAGAAATCCTCATATGGTCTTAATATCATTCAGTAAATGAATGACTAATAGGCAGAAAAACCCATACCCCATCAGGGTACCACAGGGTACCACACCTATAGTTTAGCGAAATCATTTGTTTTGCCGTAGTAACGGAACTTCATCACTTTATTCGTGTTTTCTTGGAAGACAATTCAGTACCTATGTGTTCATGCATTCCAAAACACTCAAATAAATTTAATGTTGTTTCAGCTACAATGCCTCCTCAAGTGGATCCAACCCCAAGTGGGGTACTCTTCGAAACGGACACTCAGACACCTGATTTGGGTTTAGCAAAAGATGTCTCAGTACTAAAAAAGGCCACACCAAAAAAACACGAATATGTGTGGTTCAACATATTCTGGTTCTTATTCCTGCACATCGGATCTCTTTATGGCATGTACCTCGCAGTTACGTCTGCGAAATGGCAAACTAATGTTTTTGGTAAGTACATACTAGGTATCTAAGTTAATCATGATAACAATAATGCATGAATGAAAAACAGGTGCAAATACATACATATTTAAAATGCATAATAAACAATTATATAGTGTCATATAGTATGTACTATGTAGTACTATATCATACACTTACGTAAGTGCGCGCTTTTTGCAGTAGGTATGCTTTAGGTTCATAGGTAGGCGGCCTGTGTGGAGGTATTAATTTTTACGTTTCGGTCAAAAAGCCGACAAAGCTACATGCGTAATTGCGTACCTACCGTTCACAAATAGTGTTCTATAGCTGTTTGTTGCTTATGAGCACATTAGCAAAAATCATACTAAACCTACTTATAATTTACAACACTATTGAATTTTATTTTAAAGCCTTAATTTCTGTCATTAATTGGTTACAAAATATTTTGGTATCTTTCATCCGTCATGCTTATTGGTCCACTGCTGAAAAAAAAACGGGCGTAAGCATAATTACTCTAATAATTAGTCTTTATCGTCACCAAGAGGATAGTTTTTCTGCCTTATCATTCATAAATATAAATCCACAGAGCAATTGCGGCCAATTCTTGGGAAGCAAATAAAGCTTTTCAAACTGAGGCCCTATGAGAACTGTTAGCGTTTACTAAAATGTGTCGGTCGCTAAGTGCGTAAGTCATTTTGCCAAACTCCCCAAGTCCACATCCGACATTAGTGGCGTTGGGCAGACTTGCGGAATTTACTCAGAGCTCTCGAATCCGGTTGGAGCCGCACTTCAATACCTACTGGTCCATTTGACCGGATCCAACCCGCTTACTGCACGAAGGCCGAAATTGCAAAATCTTGTGGAGAATTATTTACTGATTTGTACAACTTGGTATCCAGTATTTGCTAGACTTGCTAGTCATTAAGTACTTTTCTGATTCCTAGACTGCAGTTCATATTCTAGTTCTACCGAGACACCAGTTTGACACTTTATGAGCCAACCATGCGTATTTGACGGCATAACAATGTTGTGTCAGGTTGCCGATGATGCATACTGGATGTGACTGACTTTCATATGCATGTAGCCCATGTTGAGTGTAATTCATTAGCTACACATTCACTGAGATACGATGCGGGTTTAAGGAGTTTAGCCAGGCCTGGCGCAACGCAGTGCTCTCCATAGATTAGGATACGTGCTCCCACGGCGCGAACGCGAGAGCACGTCAACGCATTTTTGGCGCGAAATGTGTAGGTACTCGTAAGTACTTTAAATAAAAGTGGGATACGTGGACGCCAAGAGACAATTTTACTGCCCACGCTGTAATATGCTTTTTAAATGCCTGTTTCAAATTACTTCAAACACGTTATATACTCGTAGGTAGTACGTGTATATTTACGTGTGTATTTTAATGTTTTTATTTTTATCTTCATAATACCTTTGTTTATATAAAACCATCGTATAAATTTCAAAAAGTATACGTGTAACACAATTACTTTTGTTTATCCTACAATATCGGCAAAAATGAAACGATTATGCTACTGTGGGGGCTGCAATGGAGCTCTATCATACTATTTCAGTGCATTTAAGTTTAGGTAGCGTTTAGCGACGTTATAGCAACTATATTATAAGACTTTAAGTTCGCCCTAGACCTTCGAAGAGTCTTAACTTGATTTTGTTAATGACTGTTACCCTATTAACAACAACAGCCGCGTGATAATGAGCGCTTAGGCGGCTTAGAACGTTTTACAGCGCTTAGATGGTTGCCGCTTACTTAACTAACTTAGTATATCGGCGTTGTTGGCAAAGATTTTGTACGGGTAAGTACACGTCTAGACGGACAATTACCTTTCAAAAACGAAGGAAACTAAAATATGTATAGCAAAATTAATCAATCAGTCATCAGGACATTCTTGTACCAATCCCTGATCGAGCATAAGACGTAGGTAAGTACTATATAATACAACGCAGAAGTGTAAAGTGTGTTATGGCACGGACTACATTACCCTATGCTTTATGATAACAATAAACAACCCCACGATTCCAATTGTATAAATTAATCCATGTTAATTTCAGCTTTCATAGTGCATCTGATGTGTGCTACTGGAATCGGTGCGGGGTCGCATCGACTTTGGACGCATAGAAGCTTCAAAGCCCGCACGCCGCTACGTATAATCTTAATGCTATGGCAAACAATGGGATTTCAGGTATAACTAAACAGTGTAACTTCCACCTAATTAGTACCTAGTCTTTCTTACGGTCGGTTATCCGACACGTCTAAATATAGATAGGTGAATCGTATCGGGTTTGCGGGCGAATGATTAATAATTATAAAATTGTTTACCTAATAAGTAAATAATATGATACTTAGTATCGATCATTTATTAGGTATTTATATCAATCATTATTATTAGCATTGCATCATTGCATGTAGCCAATTTAACTAACTAGTTAATTTAAATAACTTGTTATTGAATAGGTACATTAACGAGAGAGCAATTTAGTAACACACCATAATTGTCGATCCAAATTTTTTTATCTAGACTGTTTAGCCTTATGAAAATAGGTATTTTGTACGACAATAGGCTGACCTATATTACTTGGGACCTAAACATAACTGGTGAAAAGTGCGTATGTTACAAAAATCTGCCTGTTCCTTCGGGAAATACAGGAGTTCATGATATGAATATTAATATAATTTTAATTAAAACCGCAACATGTTCATTAACGATACATTCTTGATGTTCGGTCGTGCTCGTATCAAATCAAAATCAATTTTGGTAATGAAATTGGCAATAAGCATAATTAAACATTACATAGCCAATTATAGCAAATTCGCTAGCAAAACATTGAATAGTCGGATTACTCAACCGAAGAAATCATTACACGAGATTCAAGTAATGAGATAGAGCCTCCTTTATGTCAAACTCAGTTCATAACTATCAATCAGATTTGTACGAGTAGGTAGTATGGTTTGTATGGTAGGCACTAGTACGTGAGATAAAAAGCGGCCAAGTGCGAGTCGGACTCGCCCATGAAGGGTTCCGTAGCAGCAAGTAACATAATATAAAAATTCTTGTAGTTCGTTGTTTTTTTTAAATATTTTAGTTGATTGAATGAAAGGTCAATTGCAGTTTAATATTTATGACGTATTAATAAAACTACTTACTAGATCTCATTCAAACCAATTTTCGGTGGAAGTTTACATGGTAATGTACATCATATTATATTATTATTTTTTTAGTTTTATCATTCTCTTAGTTTAGAAGTAACAGTTAAAACATTTTACCACTTTGGAAGTGTCTCTCGCGCAAATTATTCAGTTTAGAAAAAAATGATATTACAAACCTCAATATCATCTTTGAAGACCTATCCATAGATACCCCACACGTATGAGTTTGATGGAAAAAAATTTGAGTTTTCAGATCTAAGTATTACCACAGTTATTGTTTTATTTTTATTTTTGTGTGATAATCTTAATGTGCAAGCTCACAGAATACATTTACATACCAAGTTTCAACAGTATACTCCTTATAGTTTCAGATAAAAGTTGGTGTGACATACGGACGGACAGACAGACAGACATACAGACATGACGAATCCATAAGGGTTCCGTTTTTTGCCATTTGGCTACGGAACCCTAAAATGGAGGCTCCATTATCAGTACTACATCTGTGCAAAAAATCACATCGTTTCAGTATTACGTTGAGAAGGCGAAGAAGGACCAACCACCAAACCAATACTTTCCCATTTAAATGTTAGTAAGTAGGTATTATAAATTAAATATTTAAAAAAAATACCTTCACAGGACTGCATCTTCGAGTGGGCTCGCGACCACCGCACACACCACAAATATGCTGACACGGACGCCGACCCGCACAACGCTGAGCGCGGCCTGTTCTTCTCCCACATGGGCTGGCTCTGCTGCAAGAAGAGCCCAGAGGTCATTGAAGGTGGCAAGCGGTTAGATTTGAGCGACTTATATGCCGACCCCGTCGTCATGTTTCAGAAGAAGTAAGTATAGTGATCCCAAAATCATTGACATTTGCAATTATGTTAATGTTAAAATTTCGTCGTAGGAAAATCCGTACCTGTACATTGATTTATAATATATAATGAAGAGAGAGGATTTCTATTCATATATTATATATGATATGTACGAGTATATCATAGAATAATATTTAAAAAAAAGAGAATGAATGAAATTTTAATTATTATGTAGTATTAGTTTGAGTTCGAGTGGGCAACTCGACTAAGAAACAAAAAAGCAAAAAGAGGATTCGTTTACTTTTGTTTCATTCATAATATCGACCCACTTTTCGGCAGAACAGTGAATATTCCCTTGATTCAGAAGATACGCTCAATCTGAAGCCATTTTCATGTTAAGATAAATTAAATGATTACAGACATTACATGAAAATGATGCCACTCCTTTGCTTCGTGCTGCCAACGGTGGTTCCCGTATACTTCTGGGGCGAGTCGTGGTTGAATGCTTTCTTCATCCCTACAATCCTGCGCTACACTTGCGGCATCAACGTTGTGTGGAGCGTCAACAGCTTTGCCCACACGTTTGGTTATAGGCCGTATGACAAGTAAGACCATTTATCTTCACAAGCTTCAACTTGCAATTTGAATCTCTCCCTTTTATTCTTAAGAGTAGTTCAGTGTAGTTTTATGGACGGCAGAAGATGGTTGATGCTGCATGCTCGTTTGCTATCTTGTATCTACAACTATAACGAAAATCCTTCTGAGTTACAATTTTACATGTTAGTTCGGCTTCGCACCTAAGGATGAAACTATCAACGGTTAAATGCTTAAGTTCCTACGCATATTGTGAACTTTAGTTCCTTTACATACTTGAGCTTGGTAGAGAATATAAATTGACTAGGACACCGTAATAGTCAAAATTGTAGTTACCAGTCAGTAACGTATCTATGTATCCATACTAAATGCATTTAATGTACCTAGTATTGAGTACCTACTATTTTCCTCATTATTAATGCGACCCAATTCCTATCAACTCTATTTACCTGCCAATGAACCTCACTACCCTAAATAGATAATACTCAATTGTTGGTATCAGGATTAACATTATATGCTCAATTGTATGCAAAGTAAGTAACTTGCGACATCGAGTATTACAGACTCCAACGGATACGTTTAAATTAGCATATTACGTTATTACGTTTATGAATAAAAATAAGAATTTATTTATTTTGCCACAAAATAAGTATAGGTAAAAACAAAAAAAATACTCGCTGCACGGCAAAAAGGGACCGTAGTTAGCCAATTGCTAATTTTCAGCACAGCCCCAAGTTTCCAAGCAGTTTGAGCATGTGGAGCGTACTTAACCAACTAAGAAATAAAAATTAACTAAACTGGTGTAAAATTTACTAACTCTGGAAATGTTAAGAAGATAATACCTACCATAAGCTTAGTTTTAAAATTTAGGGATGACATTTAAATTGTTACATTTAAAGTCCAACATAAGTGAGCATTTAAAGATATGTAATTGTATCCTTGCATTTTTTAAAATAGCGCTATTTATACGCATGGTAATATCTACTAATTATGAAATAAATATCTAGTCAATGCAATTAAAAATTATGTAATAAGAGTAAAGTAGGCAACCCGATTTACTTTTTTATGATACATAGGTACATCTAGCCTCTAATAACAAGTTCGATGATTTAAATAACATGTTAAAATTACAATGTCCAGGTCGTTGAACCCTCGTGAAAACATCGGCGTTTGGATGATCTGTGTGGAAGGTTTCCACAACTACCACCACACGTTCCCGTGGGACTACCGCGCGACCGAGCTCCCTCTGTATAACATGCTAACGCCTACGATCGTGTTCATCGAAGCGATGGCTTGGGTAAGCTTTAAGCGTGGATTAATATTCACGCTCAACGTTTAGTATATTTTTCTTCTATTATTATGAGCTTTGTAAAATGAGTGAGGAACTTAAAAAGGGAAGAAGTATGGCCACTAATAATATTTTGAGAGTATGTGTTGCTTCTCTTCTCCAATTTTTTGGGTATTTTGTCTTGCCTTTGGAAGATTTTTTTTTTAAATCGGCCAACATTTATGAAACTTTGGGAAGAGAACCATCATTTCAGAAAGCATGCATACCTACTCATTTTTCTGCGTGCACGGCAAATATTATTGTTAGCGTAAGCCGTTGTGATATTGATGATATCATATGCACAGTGATTTTTTGATTTGAAATTGACTCGTATCGGAACTAAAATATGTTCTAGCTTATACCCAGATAAATATTTCATTTTTTCAGATCGGTCAAGCCTATGACTTAAAATCAGTATCGTCTGAAATCATCAAGCAGAGGTCTCAAAGGACTGGAGACGGGACTCACCATATCTGGGGCTGGGATGATCCTGAATTCTCGGAAAAACTAAAAGCTCAATATGGTGTTATAAACTACGAAGAGAGAAAGAATGTGTAGTAAAATAAATTGTTGGTTCTGATTCCACAAGTGGCGGCGTAGTCCATTACACGTATGGCTACGTTTGTTGATAAACAAGAAATAAGTGATATTATATAGTTAATCATTAAATCTGGGAGCTATATTGAATTATTTAACGTAACTTTAACGAGTCAAGGTATGAGTTCGAGGTATGATATAATGTTTCGTAAACACGAACATTTTTGAAAAAAAAAAACTTATGAATATGAGCTGAAGAGTTAAACACTTTGTATCTATTGACTTCCCTACAACACAAGACTGCGGAATGAATAATAGTAAGTTTATCATTATTACTAGATGTCTAAAAATAAATATTTTGTAAACAAAATTGTTTAATTTACATAATCAGCCTTTAATCAAATGGACTATTCACCTAAACGACGACCCTCCTCATTTTATCTTTCGTGATGGAAGCTCTCCTCCCGGTCCTGTGGCCTCCGAATCTAGCACCCAAATACCGGTCATACCTAAATCAGAGCACCAAAACTGCTTAGTACCTATGTAGAAATTTTGTATAAAACGGCGGCAACAAGGGAACCTATTTAACTAAATTATCTAGTTACCCCAACAGGCCAACACAGTAATAAGTACGACGCCCGACGCCATATTCTGTGCCGTTTTCAATGTGAAAGTTTGAACAAAATTATATGATTAAATCGGGGCAAGGTTGAAAATCTTTTTCCAATGTCGCAGCTGGAAAACGCTAAGCGAAAATCGATACAAACCTCTTCCATTAGGAACGAATAATTAATGCAATAAGTACAAATTATATGTGATTGCCAAAGACTGGCACTGCAGGATATCGAAACAGATATAATTTCATTACGAACAATCTACATTTTTATGTTAGTAAAGATACGAAAAAAAGAGTAGGTAGATACATATTATATACCTATTTGCTACCATCAGTTTCAAAACCTACTTATAATTTTTTTGGATGTTTTTGTCATACCTACCAGTGAGGTTAAATATCGTGAGGTAACAAGAGGATTATGACACATAATCTACTCATACTCTATCAAATCATAAATGTGTTTTTGATGTAGCTATGTACAGCGAAAGTTCGTCGTTAATTTGATGATTCTTTTGGTGTTTGATAGACCCATACTTCAGACTTCAGACAAAGGTAGTCCCATATATATGTGAAGGAAAAAATCAACCCCTAAAATTGCCCCTAAAAGTGAATAAGCATATTAATGGGCTAGGGGCGAATGATAGTATCGACAGGAAGGACAAATCTGCATTTTTATCGATTATATATTTATATTAATAATTATTTGTAAATCACGCCCTAAGGTGGTAGAATATATGAACGTAGAACGGTGGTAGAATATATAGTTTGTATGTAGATCAGAAAAATATAGAGAAAAAATAAAGATCATTGACTGATACATGACCGATCTCCGACATAAACTTTGTTCATATCACCAAGGTAAGATTTTCTCATTCTTTATTTATACATAAAATTTAAATATAAAATGCAGACATAACAATATGTCGATACAATAATTTGCCCCTAGCTAACCCAATAGGACAACGGGAATGGGGTCCAACCAGTATCAATAATCTTGGCCAACATAATGAGTTCGTTGTATTAGTTGCTCTGTAATCGTCAGTTTTTGCGTAGGTATGGATTTTGATGATTTTTTTTATTTAAAAAGGTCGCAGAAAGTAGGGCCCACTTTGATATTGATCTATACTGATAGGAATTAAAAAGGTTTTTTAATAAACCTATTTTGATCCATATAGAGTTCGCCCTGGGCCGTACCATTTTTACCGTATTATTTGTTTTTGAAGATAGGGCCGGTTGGAGAGGTGTGGTTTCCTGTTACACTTCTTCTTAGTCCTCAAGGGTAACAACACATCATCTATGACTGATTTATAACGATACTCTTACTAACAATTACCAACTGGACAATTACTAACACCAAATATCAGAACCAAACATCCCAGTCCTTAATTGAGTCTTGTTCAAAGTCAGTCACAGTTGTCATGGGCGGCTGCGGATGGGTGGTGCTGCAAGCTCGTTTGCTATCTTGTATCCATCAAAAAAAAGTAAGTTTTATGATGTAAACAAAGACTTTTATTTTTAGCTTAGATATCACACCACATTCGAGTATTTTGACAATTTGAATTTGTACTATTTAATAATCTGTGATTTTGGGGTTTTTGAAGACACGCAATTTATCTACTTGATTTGACATATGGAATTAAATAGTACGCGGCTACAGCTTCGGAAAAAAAACACCATTTTCGGTCTGTGTACTTGAGTTGCCTGTGGTTTAATCAATAATGTGTCAACTCAACACGTAGTATCTCTACCTGGTCTGTGAAATCAACCAAGTCAACCAACCAACTGTCAACTGACACAGCCAGCTGACACTGTCAATATGCAAGTTAATATATATAGGCCCCCACTCAAAGCCCTGCTTGCAGTTACTGCCGCAGAGGATGTTACCACACAAAGCCCTGCAAATCATTAGGCAGCTTGCGTCCACAGACTAGGTAGAGATATTATGTTCTGTGGTAGAGATGTTGCGTCGTTTGAGTCACGCCAATATATTTGAAAGAATTACAACCTGATGAATTTTTAAGAATGAATGAGTCACAGTTTGAAGATTTATTGACAATGGTGACACAATATTTGAAAAAAAGAATATAATATTGATGAGAGATACTGTAACTTTATTATGACTTTCCTATAAAATTATTGCACAAACTATACATAATACAACAAAATGAAAACAAACTAAGACGGCGTACGAAGAAAACCGAACATTTATTTTTGAAAAGTTGTAATCACGGATTAGATATACACCATATTATTAAATACTATACTTATAAATCTGTGATTGAAACAAAATCGGTCCGACCGTGCCACACATGGCCCTGCTTGCAGTGTTTGGAGTGGGGAGATCGTGCGT
>DWTT01002064.1:0-10536 GCA_018250895.1 Carterocephalus mandan | reverse complement strand
AAGGCCTAATCCCTCCCATTCTGAGAGGAGACCCGTGCCCAACAGTGGGACGTCTATGGGTCGCAGCGAAGTACTTACATGATTAAATTCTTTTCTTTTGTGTGTCAAATTGAAAATATTCCTTAAGGTCATAAAAAACACTTATTATAAACAGCCACGTGTTTAACTTCAGCCACAGAATAATAGTACAAGCTTCAGCTTAAAATTCGGTGATCGAGTGCTTTTATTCCTCGAGGTAAATGGTTGTATAATAATAATATTTATTTATTTATTAAATTATTACACGGTATTCATTACATACACTATTCAGAAGACTTAGGCATAGCATAGCTGTCTGATACCCGAACAAGGATCAAGCCTGTATTTCAGATGCCAGCTCTACATCCCTTGGTGTGTTGTTTTACTTATGTTGTATGTATTTTAAAGAGTGTACAGTTTTATTTCATGCAAGGTATTGTAAATAGGTACATGCAAAATATGTATGAATTGGTTTGTGTATTGAATAAATTTTGCGAACATGAACGTTTACTGCGTAACTCTACCTTTTTATCAAAATAATCCATATTATATTTTACAAACACAATTCTAGAATAAAATATTGGTTAAGGTTAGGTGTTTATTCTCCTTGAAAACATTTCTTAGAGAATCGTCAGCATGCATGCTATGAATTATATGAAGACAATTTTTATCGGAGAATAAAAGTAGATTTAGCACAGTAAAAGCATAATGAGTTTCCCCAGAATATAATGCCATCGGTAAGGGGTGGATACACATTACCAAAATAGGCATTTCGACCTGTATCTATGCCTATTTTGGTAATGTGTATCTACATATTATTGTTATCTACAATGTATGTGTATCAATCAGTTTGATATTTTTGAGTTTATTTTATTATTCGGTTGATTTAATATAGTTTCATGGGATGAAATTGTTTTTTGTTTTTTTTTTTCACAACGTTGTATTCTTCTATTAGATTTTCTGTCTCGTTTTTAGCAATCAGTAATAATCCTTTCTAGTTCGTTGACTTTTTTGTTCAAATTAGGCCTAATAACTGGACAACTTTTGTTCATTATGTTCGTCGATTCCTATGATGAACTCCTTTCATCGTCGTACAAATCTAATGAATGTACCTACACTTAATGATTCATATCAGTTTTCGGCTGGAAAATTGACAACAATCTTCTTTCTTTGGATAAAATTTGGTACCTAAAACCCTACAAAAAAATGCATAGCCAAATAATGTGCTTTTTTATAACAATGACAGACAAACAGGGATACGGGCCACCTGATGGTAAGTGGTCACCGTCGCCTATGAACACGCGCTAGACAAAACGTGTAAAATAGTATTACAACGTACCTAACCCTACCTCACTTAGCGAAAGAAGGACCGCGAGAAGCGGACGGTGGTAGATGACCAGGAGTAAATGCGGTGTGGATGGGACTTTAACCCTGGGCGAGTATTGCGAAAGCTTAATGAGATTGGAGGTATCACATTGTGATGTTCCTATAAGCACTCACAAAGGTTAACCCGATAGAGGACACAGAGAAAGCCTATGTTTCTGAAGGCTAAGTTCCCTAATTACCTAATATGTAGGGTAATACATAATTCATGCATGAAGTTACAGGTAGGTACCTACACGGACTAAAACACATGTTTGTAAATGCGAAAACGCATTAAAAATTATAAGGTTGCTACTTTTATTTACCTACATGTGGCAAAAATCTGCGTCATTAGTGGCCTTAGGTAATTAAAAACCAAATTAAACACGGCTACAACGTGTGTTGTAGCGTATTTTTGCGATTTTATAATAAGGTAGGTACAGACACGTACAACTAATTGTTGCTTCGACTAAATATGTAGGAAATGAAAGACGTGAAGTGTTAGCTACAACCGGAAATGAATACGCGCGGGAAGAGGAAATTAGACAGAGGCGGTCTGGGCACCGGAAGTGGAGGGTTCGGCGGGGGCGAATCTCGTTCCAATTTTTGTGATATCCGCACCGCTGCGGAAAAGGAACAAGCTGCCAATGCTTCCATGTTGCGGCAACAAATATTGCTGGCGCGGGACTACGGCACGGAAGTCTAGGAGTTGATTAAAATAAGGTACCAGTTGCCATTTATTTGATGACTGGTGAGTGTACTCTTGATCAAGGCTAAAATCAACACTTGGTTAATATAACGTTTAATAACGTTTTGAACTGTCACTAGAACGACTTGATGAGATCTTTTTGGCATTGCAATGTACGAATTTTGATAGAATATGCCCGGTGAAAGAATTTTACACAATAGTTTCCAGGTTTTATCCAAAATGTATAAAAATAAATTATTTTTTTATATTTCATGCGCTGACATACCGTTCATTCGAATCCGAAGCATGGTACAACCATGACATGCATTGAAGCTCTCATATGGTTAAAGCGAAAGTTGAACTTGTATAAAATCATCTTTGTAGCATCCTTTACATGCTTTTTATCCTGGGATATAAAGGAGGTTCTGTTGGTGTAGGTACTGGATAAAATTGTCTTCTCAATATCTTAAGGGTTGTACCACTACTGTATAAAGTATACGTACCAATGCTTTATGCTAACAAAGTGATGTTGTGTGATATCGCCGCATTATGGGGGAACGCATTAGTCAAGAGCGAAGTCGTCTCTATAAACTAACATTAAACTCTTATTTACTATTAATTATCCGGCCAAGTGCGAGTCGGACTCGCGCACGAAGGACCGTACCTACCATTATCTATAAAAACTGCAAAAAATCATTTCTGTTGTATGGGAGCCCCCTTAATTTTTTTATTTTTTTTATATTTTATTTGTTGTTACAGACAACAGAAATACATCATCTGTGAAAATTTCAACTGTCTAACTGTAACGGTTCATGAGATACAGCCTGGTTACAAACGGACAGACGGACAGCCGGAGCCGGAGCTTAGTTCCCATTTTACTCTTTGGGTTCGGAACCCTAAAAAACAATATTAGTCCTGCTTGTTGCAACTCTCGAGTTCAGTCATAGGTTGTAAATAATTTGAAGCCTTAATCGCAAAAAATAGTATGGAGTACCGACTACGCGTACTACTTCCGAATGGTCAGTTGTGGAGCACGACCCCGATTCCATCCGCGTTGTTTTCGCGTTACATAACTTGTGCCACTCAGAACTAGGCAATGATGTCACACCGAAAAGTTGCGCCACTAACCGCCTGTGAACCAGAGGCGTGGAAGCAATATTATGTTGCCACGGTTAAGAAATTATGAGTATTCAGTTCCTATGGAATGCTTTAGTATTTGTAGCACATGTCAACGAACTATTGTAACCATTATTATACTACTACTATTATTAATACCAAGTAGATCAATCCACACAATGTGTAATGTGTGGCATCAATGATTGGATGCTTCGGAGGTAGGTATTTAATTGTTGTTCAATTGAAAGTAATATAAAAAATCTGTCTTTTGTTTACCCAAAGAATAACACCCATTTTGCCTTATCATTTCGTGTGTGACGTGGCATGTACGATTATTTATTCGCTTCCGCCAATTGTAATCAAATACATTAGATCATTTCACATATTCTGGGTAATCGTATGTGCGTCTGTATTTTGACTTACATTTTAGCGTCATAAATAGATAAGTCACTTGTCAACCATTTACAAACTACTATGTACAAATTAAACCAACCGAACAACCTCTGCACACACATCTTCACCAACACTTTTGAGCATCACAACACTGGCAAAAAAGTAGATAAATTGGATTCGAGTACATAATTTGTAAATAATGTTAGTATTTGAAGTTTATGAAATCCAATCGAATCAATCCACTAAAATGTCTTCCTGTTTTGACTTGCTCCCTGATCCAACGGTAAATTTTACATCGGGTTTAATATTTAGTAATGAATCCTTAACCAACTTAACCATGATGATTAAATGGAGTGTTGGCACAACTATAAAATACACTTGGCCCACGA
This sequence comes from Carterocephalus mandan, assembly GCA_018250895.1. NCBI lineage: Eukaryota > Metazoa > Arthropoda > Insecta > Lepidoptera > Hesperiidae > Carterocephalus > Carterocephalus mandan. The sequence continues at coordinate 6,570 of DWTT01002064.1, read as the reverse complement.
TGTCAACATGAACTCTCGCGTGACCTTTTTCTTCCTAAAGATTGTAATTATAATCGAGTACAATGAAATCGTTCTCTTCCGGTTACTGATGGCCGAAGTCTCTACACGCAAACATAATAGGATAGCAATGTAGCTTGGTGTGTTGACCACATATGCAGGTCTGGTCTATCATTGACATTGAAGCTTTGTTTTGTAAAATTGTCCTTAATTTTAATATTGTGAAACCACTTAGATTCTACCTTTATGACCTATAAATAATACACTCAGATGAATAAAAAAAGGGGTCTACATGTAAAATTCATATAGAAAGAGAACTAAAGGTTCAACAATCTTTATTATCAAAACTTTCTCAGTCAAATCTTATGTTCATCTAGTTTTGGTATGGCATTCTAAAAGGATATCTGTTATTCATTGGTATGTTTATGCTTAGCATTGTATTAGAGTATTTTCTGCTAAGTGCTATTTTACAAGTTGACCATTAGACTGGATACAACCAAATCATAACACAGATTGCATTAGAGCTCAGTTTTAAAATCGTAGTCGTATACTAGACTAAACGTACCTAGAATAGCTCACCATATCAAAAAAAACTTTATTTTTACATAATTTTTCTCACATTTTCCGTATAATTCACTTATGAACCATACTGTGATTCCAAGTCTTCTCAAGATATTTCACATAAATCTTTAGTCAATATTACCTACGAATGAGAATTAAACAATCGCGTCATATCAGATACATAATATATTTTTAATTCAAGTATTGTTTATATTGCATTGTGTAGTAGTGCAGTATTCGTTAGGACCTCGGTAATATAAAATGTAATTATTGATGCATTGGCGTTTTGTGATTTTGTAACGAGTAAGTAATAGGTAAGTATAACATATTACGAGTATGTATGAATTAATTCATCTAAGTATAATATAGAATAAGTGAGTGCGAGGCACTGTTGACTATTAACCTTTCGTATTTCCAGTTCCGACTTTTATGTTTGGATGTTATCTGGAATAGCTACGCAATTTACGTGTGTTTTCTTCATTTTTCTACTAAATTTGATAATAAGTGATAAGTGTTCCGATACTGTAAAGTAAATCTTGCATAAAGTTTTATCTGTATATAAAATCGATTTTTGGGCAACTCGTTTGGATGTGAATAGACAATTACGCCTCAACTCTAACGACTAACCCCGGGCGGTGCAGTGCGCTCGAGTGTCACATGACAAAGCAACCCTCCGTTGATTTGGGATCAACATGATCAAAAAACCGGGTCGGGAATGCACCCGTATTTTGAGCGTGCACATGTTAACGAAGAAACGAAATCCTTTGGCTTCTTATAAATCTAGGTAACTTACGCATGAACGTAGGCCGCATATGCGTGTTATGTTAAACATGGCTTCACTTTTTTATAGCAAACTGAAAAGGCTATTATGAAAGGTGATATTATTAACGTTATACATACTTATTATTTTGTACTATGTAAAGTAGGTACTTACTTAATTATGTTATGAACCTAACGTTAATCACGGATTTATATGAATTTAAAACTATGGAAGGCATTAGTATAGAGTATTAGAGGAATGACAAAGGGTAACGTAGTGCGTGGCATTAGCCTTAAGGCCCAATATATGTAGGTACATATATATATTTTGAATGTCCTAATTTACGCCTTATTTAGTTAATATTTGCATTTTTGAGGAGCTTCTGAAGAACAGAAGATTATTGTTTTCTGTACGTAATTTAGGTACATTGTTATAAAGTAATCGATAGGAACTTTTACAACATTTCCATCGAAATCAAAGTAGGTTTGTGTTCAATTTAAGTGATGTTCTGTGTAACTTGAATTAAATTTGAATCAAGTACTGTGCGTACCTAGAATATACATTTGTTTTGATGACATATTATATGCGTGTCGTAAAAAGTATCGTCAAGGGACGTGCTCGGCATGTCTCGGCGGGCCATGTGCGCGCGCTCCCACGCGTTGCCCACGCACAAGTGTGCGCGAGCGCCGCATCGCGTACCGCGTACCGCGTACTATCGGCGCTTCCTATGTGTGAGAGAGTTGCTACTTCCTGGTACAACGCGAGATGCTTTATTTAAGTTCTCCCTATGTGTGAGTACGCTATATTATTTATATTCGTCCACCTCTACACGAATATTATTACATTAACGACTTGTGTGTGTCGAGTCTTTTTAATCTCCATTGTACTTCCTGATCGTGCCCTAGTGTGCGTGAGCCACTTGTTTGAATGCTAGGGCGACTTTATCTCAGCGAGGGACATAGTGCAGCGTCCGATTACGTTACGTCGCGTTGGGAGGACAACCTACTTAGGTTTTTAATGTTTATCGATACACGATTGAAATGATACAAAAAGGTTTTCAACTATTTTTTAAACTACTACTCTATAAAAAGCACCGGATATATCATACACCGGAAATATCGAAATAATATATGGTAACTACTTTATATACATATACAAACTGTCCACTCTGATTGCATCCACGAACAAAGAGTTTATGTTTGTATTCTCAGTGGCAACAGGAAGCATAAATTTCGCAATAATGTATCAAATGCATTCTCCACTGTTCTCGGTAAGAAACAATACCAGTTCCGTTCATGTTGGAAAACATCGGGTTTTGGATAATCTGTTAATAAAATTAATGAATTATGTTTGGATAATATTCATTAAATTTGATTTTAAGTTAAGTAATTACCTACTTACTTTTAGTTTGTCATTTAGGCATATGTACATAATTTCAATGAAATACGGTTATAGAATAGAAGTACCTATCAATTCACAAATTTTATTAAAATCGATATCGATATAAACACAGTAATAACATCCCTAATCGTCCTGTGAGTTGCAAGTGGACAGATGCGGCCTGATGCCAACAGTTTGCACAATTCGGAAGGGTCTGTCCTTTCGCATTCGGAGGGAGATCTATGCGACCCTCCCGTCGTTCACATCTGTCGCCTCAATCGCCTCTGGATTTGATACAACGTCATTAATTGATTTTAGCTCACGAGAAGGGTTAGAATTACTTCAAATCTTATTTGCACACATTGCTCCCTATATCGATAGAATGATTTTTAAATTTAATTTAATGTCTACGTAATCAAGAAATAGATGTAGGTAAATCGAACCATCTGCAATACCCGTTTTTTTTTAACCCGTTATTTTAAATATATGTAGGTACATATTTTATTTTTTAACCGGGTGCCTGGTTGAGTTTTATAACTTCATATAATATATCTACTTTGATACTGTCCTCTTACTATATTACGTCGGAACTCCTACAGAATCTTAATCTTTCTTAATCTTTCTTCTTATTATTAAAGTCTAGTATTTCCAGCAGATACAATTCGGTAATAAATCAATGTTTAGATGTTTTTACCTTTCCTTTAATTCCTTTGAGTTTTCCAATTATTGCTTATTATCAGACACTGCGGTTATAGTGTGATCTACGTTCTGCCCATGTCGTCATGATGGGATAATGCAATTACCGCGAATCAATGTTGGCGTTGGAGAGCAATCGGGGATGCAGTTGCGCGTCGTGGGACCCACGCACTTGTTAGGTTTGATCTGACGCACTAACCTGCAATGCAAACACGTAGGAAGTATGTACAATGTATGATACTCTACTCGTACCTATGTCTCTATGTCGGATCTATCTTGTGATAGATCCGACATAGCCGTAAGTAGAGTATCTAGGTATACTATTTTCAAATTTCTATAATAAGTAAGCTAAAGTTTATTAGTACCAAGGGTTGACTGGTAGAAAATGGAAGTGGGCATTATTTCCGCCCTTGACAATGACAATAAAGTGGTAAAAAATAAATAAAATAAAGAAGAGGTAAATAAGTTAGGTGCTCTCTGGGCATCGGCGTTAGCGGCGTTTTTGTAGAAAATCGGAATGTGCTAAAATTGAACCAGGTTCTACTGAAAATACATAAAAAAATAGTAGTAGCGCCTAATTCATGACAAATATTATTGTTGCCTGAAAAAAATTAAAAACGCTAACGTTAGATATGTATGAACTATGAACGCAGTGTGCGTTCATTTCATACATAACTTATTTGTAAGTAGATACGAGTATTTATGTAGTAGTTAATAGTTTGGTAGGTACTTAATAAAATTGAAAGCGTGAGAGACAGATTAATGTAACCCTTTATGCGCACAGGTGCACAAATCGGTTCAAATTCCAAGCTCGTCTACCTGATCAGCTGTTTGATAAAAAATATGTTATTAGAAATTTATAAACGTAGATTTTAGCTGTTACCTGCAGTCTTTAATAGCGTCTAAATTACATATAAGTATTTTTAATACAAATTAAAACACATCGCATCATGTATGTAAAGAATAAAAAAATTAAATTCTCAATTGTACCTACTTATGTACTTGTCAACAAATATTTGCCGAAATAATCTGATGAGAATCAATGTACCTGATGAAAATGCTTATGAGATTCGACGAGTATGAATGCGGGCGCCAAAAATAGATATAATACTAGATACTAAATCTATGGCGCCAAATTACAAATTCACCAGTCTTATAAAATGTACTAATCGTCGCCGAGTGCGAATTTGACTATAATTCATTTTTAAAATTTAAAAAAAAAAAAGGTTTTATAGAGACTATAAATACGTATTTCTATAATCACAGACTAAATTAATGCAAAATGATGTTCAAAGTGACCTGTAACAAATAACCATCGCATCCAGGTCACCAACTATATATTAAATAATATGTTGAGTGTCAAAAAAAAGGTTGTGTGTGTAATATTTTCTTTTCTTAATTTAATGTACTTCTAATGAATATAGAATAGAATAGAATAGAAAATATTTTATTTTGCTTATAATACAAATACACACATATAATGCATCCATACTAATATTATAAATGCTAAAGTAACTCTGTCTGTCTGTCTGTGTCGTTTTCACGCCAAATCTACTGAACCGACTTAAATGAAATTTGGTACACATATAGTCTAGAGCCTGAGGAAGGACATAGGCTTCTTTTTAATCTATTATTATCTCTAATTCCACGCGAGCGAAGCTGCGGGCGTCCACTAGTATTATATAAAAATTTAAGCTTTTTGCTCTCCTCCTCCATATAAAATTTAACTTTGCCAAATTTTATACATCTCCGTCCTCGTAATTTTCGTTCAAAAGTATGCAATGTTGTTGCTTCGCGTTATTCCTGTATTTAATATTACAATTTAAAAAAAATGGGCGCATCCGTGCTTCGAAGGGCACGTTAAGCTGTCGGTCCCGATGGTTTACAATTGCATAACATTCGTTAAGCCTTGTCATAGACCTTCTTTTTGGCCACTAGCCCCTCCAGCAACCCGGATTATTCCGCATTGGAGCAGTGTCACTGTCGTTGATTTGCAGGCTACCAAATATACAAACTCAGTAAGCTACATATAGAAGATAGAATAGTTGCGGGTACATGCGTGGTGGAGTATGCTCTAGACCTCCCGCAGCTGCGTCTGTGGGGGAGACCCGTGCCCAGCAGTGGGACGTCTGTGGGTCGCAGCGAGAAGATACGAGTACATACAATGTCGTAGCGCTTCACCGCTTGACACTCGCCTACACCGCGCGCATTGTAAAATGTGTAAACTTACTCAATGCGGTTATTTGGACTCGTCTTGTCGATTAACCCCGTGACATCGTCTCTTCTCTTCCTAACACATGTGTTCGTTGTATATTGTTATCTCTTTTATTACTACACTCGCTTCCTATTGAGCGCTCCCCGCACCTAGCGCTCACGCAGCACTGCCAACATCCTTATTATTACAGGCAATGTGCTGGCTAGTGATGCAACTATTATGTCAGTCGGAAATTTATTTATGAAACCTTTTATTATTCGCTATGTTCTTATATACACTCTATCCAGTTGTTACGTTTTCCTAATTACTATAAACGACTGCTGAAAAACTATGAGATCATTTGAAAAAGTAATTTCAGGTTAGATTAATAGAACTTAATTATTGGCTAGCTAACTAACATTGAGTTCATTATTCATTACGTACTTTTTTCATTGGCGAACAAAACATTAACTAAATTTATTTTTTATTTATTTCCTTTTTTGGTGCCTACCTCTATTACGGCTACTTATCTAAGCTAAAAAAGTTAGGCAAAGTTATTATGCTAAGACATATTTATGTAGTTTATATTATACTACTAGGTATGCTTATTGAAATGCATACACCTAGTATTAGTTACACTTACATAATACGTGATAAGAATATATTATGTAGTTTAGAGAAGTGCTATAAAACAATTAAATCGTTCACATAATTACAATCGAACTTTACTGAATTCGTTTGATTGTAAAAAACACGTATCGTCTGGCACCTTTATTCATTAGAAAAAGGTTAAACGAGTAGTAGTTCTAATTGATAACCAAATTAAATATAAATCGTGGACGATATTACTCATTAATAGCGCCTATTTTAGCTTCAACAACCGCATTTGCGACGACGCTATGGAATGCTTTAATTGATATTTCCGGTTGCGATTAGTTATTTTATAGTACTAGTAACTAGTGGACGCCCGCAGCTTCGCTCG